>PJEN01008745.1:0-85227 GCA_004024605.1 Pteronura brasiliensis | reverse complement strand
TGTGTCCTGGCTTGTGCACGTGCGTGTGTCCGTGTGTGTGCACGTGTGTCACACTGACAAGGGAGAATTCCAGAACTCGTTTTCCGTTGGTGCCCGCCAAGGCCCTCGAGAGCCGCGTGCTCAGCCCGTCTGGTCGGCCAGCCGAGTGCATGAGTTTCTGTTCTGTACAAGTCAAGGCCTTCCTTTGCCCGAGTCTGTCCCGGATGTCTTCCTTTCTCTTATCATTGGCTATAAGGGGAAAACGTAAAAATCTTGTTGTCTTTTCCAACAGAAAGTAAGACGTCGTGCAGGGCGAATTGTCATTTAAAGAGGTGCACGCGGCGTGTCTCAGTCCAAGCCGACGCACGGGAGGGTGAAGGGGGCTTTGCAGGTGTGGTCACGCTGGAGGCCGTGCTGCCAACCGATGCTTGCTGGGTCCCCTGTGGTCCTCTCTTCAGGCTCCTCCCTGGGCCGAGGCGGGGACAGTGTCCCGGAAATCCTTGGCCGTTTCCTTCTGCCTTAGCAGCAGGGACTCGGACTGTAGGGTCGTATTTTTGCGCTTTTCTGTGTTTTCCTTGATGTTATACTTAAGCAGAGTGTATTTATGCATAAAGATGTTTAGAAACTGGAGAAGTCTGGCCATAAAATCGCAATGAGAGATTCTCGGACTGTCTCGGTGTCATCTCAGAAGCTTAAGTAATGTAACTACTGCTTCTGACGGATGAGTTCCTCACTCCCGTGGCGGTCGGACTTGGCCAGCCGCACCACTGACATGCTCGCTCCTCCTTCGCAGAGCTGAACACCACCCCCGGGAGCCTTCCTTCGACAACACCCATGTCTCCATCGGCCGTGTCTGCTCAGAACCTGGTCATGGCGTCGTCAGCAGTGGGGGGAGACGCCAGCGTCACACTGACCCTGGCCGACACTCAGGGCCTGCTCTCCGGAGGGCTGGACACGGTCACACTCAACATCGCTTCTCAGGTAGGCGCTGCCCTTCCCTTTGTGGGGGGCCGTGGCATCCTTCAGTTTCTGTAGTTTAGTTTCCTAACTGTACATGCTGGACATTGTTTCCCGAATTGAAGGTTTTTTTTCTGATTAAAATACAGTGAATGTGTTAGATGCAGAAAGGAGAGACAGGAAGACTCAGATAAAACAGAAGAGACTGTTTTTAAAATCCCCTACCCAGATGGAACCACAACTGACCTTTTCGTGTCTCTCTGTCCTTGCGAACCTTTACACGCAGACACATGACATGCGTGTGAATGTTTCTCTGGGCGTGAGCTTGTTTGTGTCCGGCGCTGTGAACTCCCCTCTTACACCGAGACTGCCTTCCCCGTCAGTGATATTTTAATTCTTTTGTACTTTTCAAGATTTGTATTAATTTTTTTAGAGAGATAGAGCAAGCAAGAACGGGGTGGTGGGGGGAGAATCAGAGGGAGAGGGGCGTGTGGGTCCCTACCCGTGACCCCACGACCGTGACCTGAGCCGAAGTCAAGAGCCAGATGCGTCACCGCCCGAGCCCCCCGGTGCCCCCACCTCCGTGGTCACCGCCCGAGCCCCCCGGTGCCCCCACCCCGTGGTCACCGCCCGAGCCCCCCAGTGCCCCCACCCCGTGGTCAGCAGTGGCCGTGTTTTCTAGTGGTGGTGCCGCATTGAGTTTTATGAGTTTGTTGAGGGCCGTTTTGAATGCTCGGGGTTTTGCTAAGTAGCGCAGGAATTCCCACACTCGCGGTGACTTAGGTCTCAGGCCACTGCGTGCGACGTGCGGGGTCGAAGGCTGCGCGTGTTGGATTCTGCACTGAGCTGAGACACCGGACGCCTTTCAGAGTCTGATTGAAGAACCGTGATAGATTATAATGAAGATGGATTACAGGACTCTGCCGCTCGTCCCCTTTTTACGCACCTGTCCCTCTGTAAGCACGGCGGGATGTGCCGGGGTCGGGGCGGGGTTCGCTTGTGTGCACTTGGGCTTGTGGCACCCGACGAGGACTGACGACCGTGCGGTCCTGGGTGGGAGAGCTTGGCCCGTCACAGCCAGCCGCACGGGACTGTTTGGACTCTGGGTTTGGTTCTGCCGCTTGTGAGACAGGGATGTTTGCCCGCCCAGCCCATGCGGAGCCAGTCCCCGGGGGTTTGTACCACTGCTCAGCTGTCCTGTGCCATTGGTGGAAGCCCCCCAGGGCCCCTGGCGGGAGTCAGATCCTGTGGGAGCACGTGCCGGGCTGCAGGGGTGCGGGAGGCCGGGGCCTGCTGCGGTGTCCTCCCCTGCGTCTCTTCTGCTGCTGAAGGAAGGATCTCACTGAGTTCTTCACACAGTTTCCCATTTCCTTTCCATCCTGCAATACTCAAGACCCACTTGCCAGGTCGTCATCACCCTTCTAGGTTATGGAAATTAGTATTACCTTTGGAAGTGACAGTTGGAACCGGAGAGGCCATCCTGATGTCAGAGGTGTATTTTCCTTCTGGACGCAGGAGGCAGGGAGCCTGACTGGGGTTTGGTGGGTGCTATGTCCTTATGTCCCACCTGGGACTCTCGTGGTGACGACTGTAGACATAAGCTTATAGCCCAGCCCTGGGGCCACCTCGCCGCTGACCAGCACGGGCAGGGTGCAGTCATCTGTGGGGTGTGGCTGCTGTCCTGTGGCGTGTCCGTCCACTCTCAGGCTCTGCTGGCTTCTCACTGGACTTTGTAACTATAGTAAAGAAGTAGTCATAACGTAAAAATTCTTTAAGATACAAATTTTAGTGAAATTTAAAGCCTTTGAATAACTTTTGCAGGGGTGCGGTGGGGGGGGGCGGCGGGTAAGGTTTGATCAGAAAAAGCCAGAGATGCATTTATTTCCGATTATGGGTTTGTTTTCTGTTTGTTAAATCGTATCACTTTGAGGATTAATGATCGTTGCGGTGGCAGTGAAGGCTCAAGCAGGAGTTCTCAGTATTTGCCAGGTTCCATTTTTAAAGTCAGTAGATGTTGGCGAGGGGTGTCTGTCCTCAGCGCAGGGTAGCTGCTGGGCCCCCGGTCCTGCCCCCGTGCTGGCTCATGGACACCCCCCAAGCAGGCGCAGGACTGGGGCCGAGGAGGACGCTACTGCCCTGAGGGGGTTCTCGGAGGGCGTCGGAACCAAGTGTTGCTGTGACAGGGTCGGCGCTGTGAGGAAGGGCCGTGTGCAGGGTGGACGCAGGGCAGGCACAGCTTCTGGTCCCGCTGTGGCTCCATCAGCCAGCCCCCTGGTGATTCTGCCTGCAGGTTTCCCAAAGGGACATGGGCCTGTGCTGCTCTTGCGGTGAAAACCCTTCCGTGGTCCCTGCTGCCTTCAGCACCAAGTCCACGTTTCTTCACGTGGCCAGAAAGAGTCTGTGTTCTCCGCTCACCGCCCCCCTCCTTCCTCCAGGGTCACAGCCAGCACAGATAGCAGACCCCTTCCCCCGATCTGTGGGCCAGGGCCGTGGCAGGCCACGGGAGACCACGCCACGCCACGGCAGGGAGTCCTCCGCGTCTGTGGTCATCTCTGTCTTCGGCCCCAGTGCAGATGTCCAGGCTGGCCGGGCTTGAGAGCCGCGGGGGGGGTGGCGCTGAGGTCGGCCTGGTCAGACAGCAGCTCCCTCCTGTGCACCTGTGGCTTACCTCACTTACCTGTAGTCTCTGGCTGACTTTTCCAAAATTACCAAGTCAAAAATTTAAACCCAAATCGATTCATTAGCATACTTGGTATAACAGTAGTATTAAAATCACCACTAGGAATCCTGTAGTTTTATTGGA
Source organism: Pteronura brasiliensis (assembly GCA_004024605.1). Taxonomy (NCBI): domain Eukaryota; kingdom Metazoa; phylum Chordata; class Mammalia; order Carnivora; family Mustelidae; genus Pteronura; species Pteronura brasiliensis. The sequence goes on along the minus strand of PJEN01008745.1, from coordinate 81,488 downwards.
ATCTTTTCTGTTAGCTGCGAGACTTTAGTGGGGCTCACAATGACCTAACACTCTGAAAATTTGGAAAAGCCAGGTCAAACCTGTCTCAGCTTTATGAGTGCGATTTTTGTAAATACAGTGAATTATTACACAAATAAAACCCATCATCTTATTGTCGAAAGGTTAATGGACATATATGGAAATGCTTCTATATATGTAAATTATAAGAATTGTTTATGACCATAAAAATTTGAGCTCAAACCAAAGGCGCTTGTGAGAAATTAACCGTTCTATAAATAATTGTTCAGTACAGGCGAGGGTCAGTCACTAAGATGCCCAAATACCGAAGGGTTTAATAATTAATCCCTTCATGCAGTTCACAACATGTGCCCCCTGCACTCCGTGAGAGGTGATGTGAGAGCAGCCAGAGGGGGCCACGGGCAGAGGCAGCCAGCGAGCCCCCATGTCCGCACGGAAACTCACTCCGTGCTCGGACAACCAGGGCTTCCCGAAACCCCTGGAAGGGACCCAGGAGTGTGAGCCCGTGGATTATAAATGTTAAAAAGACGTGAAAATAACATACATTGATTGTGTACCATTTTTCCTTTTTTCTTTTTTAAGATTTTATTTATTTTTTGGAGCGAGAGAGCAAGAGTGCACTGAGCAGGGAGGAGAGGGAGAAGCAAATTCCATTCGAGCAGGAAGCCCAGCATGGGGCTTGACCCCAGGACTTGGGGACCGTGACCCGAGCCGCAGGCTGATGCTTCACTGACGGAGCCGCAGGCCCCTGTCATGTACCCTTTTCTGTGTTTTTGTTTCCTTACAAAGTCTGCAGGAGAAGGTGGCGTAAGAGCACAAAGGGGTGTGGTCTCGGTGGTCACTCCTGTGGCCGTGTCAGTGGCTTACACACAAGGGGCGTGGTCGGGTCTGTGACCGCACAGTGTTTGGAAGGAAAACATTTCTGTGTGTCCGCAAGTAGTCGTCTTTTAAGCTTGCAAAGAGCCCAACTAGAGCAGAGTATTATGTGAGGTAAGTGATCCCTCAGATGCGCTATTTTACTTAGAAACTAGTTTACTTAGAAATATAACCTGCTGAAGTGGAAGATGAAATTCCGTGATGGACGGGTGCCTGCGTCGAACAGGAACTTTGTACTTGCTCTACTAGGGGAGTTATTGAAGGACAAATCAGTGAGTCATAAGGATTTCTTCTTCAACTATGAACTTAACATGAGTTTTTCTTCCCAAATTTTGAACTGTTGGTGGTAGGTGTGGGGATCAGGCCACTAAATCTGACAGTTTTATAAGGAAATGCATGCATTCACTTAAAAATCTATTCAAGGGGGTCCTGGGTGGCCCAGTCGGTGAAGCGTCTGCCTTTAGTGCAGGTCATGATGCCGGGGTCCTGGCATTGAGCCCATGTCAGGTTCCCTGCTCAGCAGGAAGCCTGCATCTCCCTCTGCCTCTGCTGTTCTCCCTGCTTGTGCTCTGTCACACTCTATCAAATAAATACGTAAAATCTTTTTTTTAAAGTATTATTTATTTATTTATTTGACAGAGATCACAAGTAAGCAGAGAGGCAGGCAGAGAGGGAAGGGGAAGCAGGCTCCCCGCTGAGCAGAGAGCCCGATGCGGGGCTCGATCCCAGGACCCTGGGATCGTGACCTGAGCCAAAGGCAGAGGCTTTAACCCACTGAGCTACCCAGGCGTCCTCAAATAAATAAGTAAAATCTTAAAACAAAAACAACTATTCAAGAAAGCAAAGCGATTTTTCAGTTCTTATTCTGAAAACAGAAGTGAGTGGGTGGTTCCTGCCTGAAGTGCGTTCTGTTTTATACGAATTCTTGTAGGTTTGGTGGGTTTTCTGTCTGTTTTTTACTGTACACGCAGTAACATCATTATCTGGGTGTATGAGCACCCAGATAATGGACCTTGTACAAAGCATTTAAACCCTGTTTAGACACGGAAGCGTGCCAAGAAGTCCGAATGTGACCTGGGCTGCAGGGGAATTTGGCAGGGGGGCTCTGCATGAGCAGTCGTGGGCTCCAGGGACTGGAGGGGCCCAGGCTGGGCTGCCAAAGGCCTCCCGCTTCCCTCCTGTCTGCACCACGGGTGCGCCTGGACCCTCTCACTGAGCGCCGTGTCGCTGGAGTTCCGGCACAGCTGTGCAGGGCGTGGGGGTGATGGCCGCTGGGAGCACGCCCCTGGCCAGATGATAGAACGGGAGACGCTGGATGAGGCTGCCTTCCAGGGACGGGGCAGGGAGGCAGGTCGGCTGTCACACCGACTGTCGCCTGTCAGGGTGGCAAGCCTGGGTGAGGTCCGAGCGGCTTTTCTCAGACTTGGTTGTGCATCAGGATCTCCGGGCTCAAGCTGCGAGGGTGAGTCAGCAGCTGCGGGTGCGCCTGGGGTCTGCTCGTGACGGCCCCGGGTCCTGCTCCCTTCCGCCACGTGCACTTGGGGGTGAGAAGTCCTGTAACTTCCACCTCCGTGTCAACCAAAATACAGCCGAGAAATAGAAACATGGCCAGTGACCCCCAAGCCGAAGAAGGAGGGCTTGGAGATGGCGTCGTTTCAGCAGATTCAAGTCACCATTTCCTCGGGTGTGGCTGCTTGTTGAGCGTGTGTTTTACTAGACACCCGAATTTTAAATCAGGCTTATGCACCAAGAGTACTTAATATCAGCAATTGAAACACCAGTAATAAGCTAGTAAGGTACATTGTATTAAGAGTTTTTAAATTAAACTTTTTATTTTGAGTTATTGTTCATTCATAGTCCGTTTTCGGAAACGATACAGACAGATCTCATGTACCCCTTTACGCAGCTTCCCCAGGTCGTGGCGTCGTGCAGAACTGTAGGTAGGATATCACAGCCAGGCATGGTCGTCGTCACAGTCAAGACCCAGAACCTTCCGTCCCACGCGCTGCCCCTTCCGCTGGCGTGGCCAGCCTAGTTCTCACTTCTGGAAGGTCGTCGTTTCCCCTCGATAGATCTGTGTAAGTGCAGCGCCTCAAAGGCCTTAGCACTCCTTCTGAGAAGAGATGACTTTATTGAGCCAACGGTGGTTCTTACGTGTATCAGAGTTTCTGGCTAGTGGTAGTATTTGTCTTGGTTTGTAGAATTAGGAAATGTGAATTTGTTAATTTTGACTGACGCCATCTTCCGAAGTTGGGTGTTCTGGGAAGAGTGTTGGCAGAGCCAGCGGCGGGCGAGGACTGGAGTCCGAAGCGATGGGTACTGGAACACCATGGTACTCGGCTGACCTCCCACGTAAGGGGGAGATGGCGAATGTGAAGCTTTAGTGGTTCGGGTAGGAACTTGCCAAAATACGCCACGTTCGTGTAAAAGACTTAGATAAAGGGAGATACCCAGAATGTCATTTCACTTTTCCTAAACGTACGTGTGGAAACCAGAGAATCCAAATTAATTTAAAAAGCTCTTTTTCTCTAGAATCCATGATGCTCTCCTTGTAAATTTATCCTCTGCTCCATGCTCTACCCTTGGCTCTGTGTCCCCATGTGCCGGAGGAAGGGTCTTTCCCAGGAGAAGTGGCCCTGACCATCCTTCGATGCCTTCTTAGTCTGTTTCTAACTGTCCGCGCCTGTTCCAGCCTTTTCTGCCCCGTGGGAGCCGGGCTTGCCCCGGAGACGTGAGGACGCCCCTCCCCTGTGGCCGAGTGCCCTTCCTGACTCCGTGCCCCTCCGTCTGTGCTTTCACACTGGCCCTCGGACCCTTGTGTTCCACGTGCGTGTCCGAGAGTCACTGCTGATTTCGTAGGTGAAGGAATTTGTGTGGCTTCCCATTTGGAGCCTGGGGTCAGGCCAGATGCCCCTCTGTGCGTGCCCCGTCCCACCCACCCCCTCCCTTCATTCTTTCTGTCCCAGGGCCACAGTCACTGGAGTGGGACTAGGACTCAAAGGCAAAGTTGTCCCTTTGTAAACAAGTAAGTGCTCTCCGCGCTGCAGCTTTGCGGAGATACACCGCACGTACCGTAGCGCTCGCCCATGTATTCAAAGTGTGGAATTTACTGGTCTTCAGGGTACTTACAGGGTTGAGCACCCCGACCACATCTAGTTTTAGAACATCTTATCACCCCAAAAAGAAACGTGGCACCGTTAGCGGCAAGCAGCCAGTCCCCGTGCCTCCGAGGACCAGCAGTCACCGCTGTGTCGTAGACGCACCTGCTCTGAGCGCCTCACCTCGTGGAGGCCCAGCGCGGAGGGGCCTGCCTGGGCCGCGCGCTCCCGTCCTTCTTCGGGCTGAATCGTTTTCCGCTGCACAGATGCGCCTCGTTTGGGCCATCTGCCCCCTGGCTGCTGGCTGTCGGCCGGGTTCCCTCTCTGCGGCTGCTGTGGGCATTTGTGCGCGAGCACTCCGGGCCACGCGGGTGTCCATTCTGTGCCACACGCGTGCGGGCGTGGGGTGCTGCGTCCCGTGGGACAGTGCCGTGCTGCACTCTTCTGGGGACGTGTCCCCGTGTGGTCCAGGAGCCGCACCATCAGGCATCGTGTATGTTACCCCTGGGTTTGATAACGTCACGACGTCTAAACTAGTCCGTCCTTGCCAGGGCCAGCAGTTCCCAGCCTTACTCACGGACCCCTCGCTGTCGGGCCAAGGGGGAGCAGGGTCGCCGCAGGTCATCCTCGTGAGCCACACCCCACAGCCCTCCGCCACTGCGTGTGAGGAAATCGCCTACCAGGTACGCCACAACCTGCGCTCACACTGGGTCGCGGGTTGTCAGGGACACGGATTGGGAGGGGCGGGTCCCAGAGGGCTCAGGGCTGGGGGCCGCTCCTGGGGGGCCTTCTCAGGCCGAATGGGGGTGACGAGCGGGGGCTGCACCGCACAGGGCCTGGGGGACGGCCTGTGTTGAACGGTGGGGACCGACTCCTTCGTTCCTCGATGTGCGTTTGGCCGGAGCCGGGGTTTTGTGCCGCAGAATAAGGTGCAGAAACAGTCGTGCGTGAGGCTGGTTTTACATGCGTGAACTCTCCTGGGCAGCGGACCACAGCGGCCACTCCCTTCCTTCCAGGGGTTTTCTGGTAAAACCTCTGCTGACTCTTCGGGTCTGGTTGCATTTTTTCCCTCTACACACACATGTGTGCACGTGGCCCATTTGTCATTTGAGTAGTTTTTCCCTTAAAATGTATATTCTGAGGGTCTAAAACATTTAGGAAATGACAGTTCTGAATACAGGACAGTCTAACGATCACTGTCTCCTTCCTGCTCCTCCGAGTGGCAGGGAAAGCGCAGGAAGTGAATAGCCACGGGGTCTGCGCAGCGTCCCGTCCCGTGCAGCTTGAACAGACGCGTTTCAGGACAGTCACTGGTCTTTCAGCGCACGAGGACCCCTTTTGTGTAAAGCCTGTAGAGCCGGGCAGCCCGGGCGTTTCCCCAGCCGAGGCTCATCCGGCGGAGGGTGAGTTTCTGTCTGGGGGCTCGGCACCCCGCGGCGGCTCCGTGGCACTGGAAGGGTCCCCTGGCCTTGGGGTGTGTCCGCTAGCGCAGCCCCGGGGGAGGCCCGCAGGCGCGCACGGGGGCCCTCGCGGCTGCCGCTGGGTCAGCACGCTTGGCGGTGCGTGGCCTGGAGCCCTCGCGTCTCCTCTGCTCTGGGGCTGTTCAGATGTTCTTTGACTCACAAGAAATAGGCTTTTTGCGCTGACCTGAACACAGCCCGTTTCCATTGTTTCTTCACTTCACACACACGGACGCTCACGTTAGACACTCGCACACCTGGCAGACATCACGACGATACCTCCTCCGTGGAAGGTGATGAGACGGCATCCGCGCACTTCTGATCGCGGTTTACTCCTGTTTCCTTCCGTTGTTTGTTTTATTATAGCATAGATGGGTGACCTTAGCGCACCTTGTAGACATCTTTTGTTGTTAAGTCGTCTTCTTTAAATTTCATCCATTTCTGTGTATTAGATTTTATGAAAAAGTACTTGATAAACTAGTTAAAAATGTTGGCAAATCCCATCAATTTTCATTATAATTACTTACAATTTTGTTTCACCCAATTGTCATGGACAAGTTTTTATCTACAAAACTGAACTCTTATTTATAAAAGCTGAGCGGCACTCGCCTGCTCCTTTTGGTTTCAGGGTGTTGGTGGCACCCCATGAAAATGACTTGGGAACCTGGCTGGTTCTGATGCCCCGTTTCGGGCAGCCCCGTACGGCAAGCGAGAGGACTTGCCTCCCGCTAAGCGCTACTCGCGCCGCAGGCTGCTGAGCGCTCTCGCCCGAGCGGGAGCATTTGGGGGCCATGTCCTTTGTACTTGTGTCAGCTGTCACTGCCGCCCCCAGAGCGCGTACGGAGTGCACGCCGCGTGCTGGCATCGCTCTGAGCGCCGTGCGGTTCCCCCGTGTGGTTATCAGTGAGGACGCGGCACGGGGCGGCCACCAGCACAGCCGGCCCTGGAAGGTCGCACACACGGAGCGCCGTTCTGTTCGCCCCGCACTGCTCGGAGGGCAAGAGTGGGTGGTCTGATCCGTTTGCCACCCCTGACGGCGCGCTGAGGGCCGGGCTTCCGCCATCGGCGTGTGTCCCTCGTCCTGTCGTCTGTGTGTTTGCTCACTCCAGCCACCGAGTGAGTTCCGGGGTTTCCGATCCGCTGCAGGTAGCTGACGTGTCGGCTGGCCTGGCGCAGGGCGGGCAGCCGGAGAAGGAGGGCCGGGCGCACCAGTGCCTGGAGTGCGGCCGCAGCTTCGCCTCGGCCGCCGCGCTGCTGCACCACAGCCGGGAGACGCACGGCCGGGAGCGCATCCACGTGTGTCCCGTGTGCAGGAAGGCCTTCAAGCGTGCCACACACCTCAAGGTACGTGCCACCGTCCCCGCGGGTTAGAGACGCTCCGTGCGGTACGGGTCGGTGGACGTCATGAGCGTTGCTCACGGCAAGGAAAGAGTTAACAGATTTCCCCTTTTTGGAGGAAAAGGTCAGTGAGAGTTTAGCGTTAGCAGATCCGCTGGTTACGTGTCGGTGCGCAGTTCCGAGTCCGGGTCTAATAGGACTTAAGCTGACACTGAGATGCCGTGTCTCACCGAGCAGAGCCGAAGATAGTACGGAGTCTGCCAGCACCTACTGGCCGGGCGGTGGGGAAGCAGGAGCTCCCCTCTTCGCGGGGGACCCACACTCGACACGTCTTTCGGCAGGGGAACGGGGAACCCCTCAGCAGCTGGCTCTGCATCCACCCTGAGAATGGGGTCCGCGTGCCGGGAGAAGGGCTGGGTGAACTCTGGGGCATGCGCACACTCGGGGAGAGGAGGAGGAAGGGCTCTGGGACTTGATGTCCAGGGCTGCACTCAGGTGGCATGCCATGGTGCGGGGCGCGTACCCCGCCCGGCGACTGCCAGCCAGCACTCCTTGGTGCCAGAAGTGGCCGCATCTGACCACTGCTTAGTCCACCAGGGATCCCAGCCTCTGCTGCACGGTGAGCCCGGACGTCTGCCCTCCAGACCCTCAGCTCGTCCGTGTGCCTTGTCTCTTCCTCTGCCGTGTTTTGTGGCAACTGCCCTCGACCTCCCTCACCCACCCCGTAGCCCCTGTCTAGTCATGAGAAGCGTTGCACACAGTTCTCAGGCGAGGAACATCTTACCGAATAGCAGACCACGTCCCACTCACCGTCAAGGTCATTGGCAACAAGGAAGGGCAAAGGCCCCGCGGAGCCGCACAGCCGGTACCCTGGGCCGTCCGGGGGGGGCACCCCCCGACCCCCACTGCATCCCCGAGGGCACTCATCCCAGATGGGCCTCGGGTTGTCCTTGCTGCTCCGATGGGTCCCCGCGGCCGTGTCGCAGGTCCGTCGAGAGCCGCCGTGATCTCAGGTTTCCTCTCCGTGTGTGGTCTGCGGCAGGAGCACATGCAGACCCATCAGGCCGGCCCGTCGCTGAGCTCCCAGAAGCCGCGAGTGTTCAAGTGTGACACGTGTGAGAAGGCGTTCGCCAAGCCAAGCCAGCTGGAGCGGCACAGCCGCATCCACACAGGTAACCACGAGCCGCGGGCTTCCAGGTCGGGGTTCCGGAGGCCAGCGAGAAAATAGGACTTGGCGGAACGCGCGATTGGTGAAGCCGGGAACGCAGTGTATCACCCTTGTTTGCCGTCAGGTCTTCATGCTAACTTCTTAGTAAAAATCCTGTGGTTTCCCTGGCGACCATGAGAAATAGAACCGCCAAGGGCTGCCGTGGCCTCTGGGGACCTGCCCGCATGAGTGTCCCCCCGACCCCGGGCTCCCGCTCCTGCTGCTGCGGGGGACGCCATTGTCGCTCCTCCTCTCAGGGCTTCAGGCTGTTCTTTGCTGACTTCCTGTCACCGCCTACACCTGCCCAGGTCTGTTGTCCCAGAGGGAAGACCAGCACTGAGACCAGCACTGAGACACGAGTTCCCGTCTCTCGGCCTCTTGGCCCATTTCCCTGACAGCTCACTTGGGTCCTCCGCCTCTGCCAGCCCATGAGGCGCCTGTGGCCTGTGGCTCACGCAGAAACACCACCGTCCCAGGGCCCTCTCTGCTGCAGCCTGTCCTCTCAGGACTGACGGCAGGACCTGTGTCCTGCTCCGGTGGGCAGCCCTGCGTTTGCACAGAGCCAGGCAGAAACCCTGGGTGTCTGGTAGACAGACCCCTCTCGTTCCCCTCTGAGCTCCGCCAGGTGGGATCCCGGTGTCCTGGGAGCCATCCTGCCCACTGCCACACCCCCTGACCGTGGCACCTGGCCACGGGAAGCCTCAGGGTCCCACACTCACCGTCCGGAGCCCCGACTCTGCTCCCTGAGCGCCCTCTCTGCTGGTGCCTCTGCCCAACCCCTATCTCCCTTGGCTGGGTCAACTCTGATTGGCCTGCAGGTGTCAGCTTGGACACCCCTCCCCAGGAGGCCTCTGTGCCCCTCCCTGTCCCTGGCCAGCCCACAGGCCTCCTTGGATATCCGGCAGGTGCTCCCGTCAGTGTCCTTCCCCGGCGTTCCCAGTGACGTCCCTGCTGGTCCGCACAGACCGGCACCGACCAGGTGTTCAGCAGAACAAATACTGAGTGAAAGACGATGCTGCTGCCCTTCTACTGCATCTACGCAAAAGGACGGTTTTAGGGGATAGGGACTGCCGTTGGCCTGCTAGCACGAGCTAGGTGCTTCCGAAGGTTTGGAGAAACCTGCTGAGGGTGTGTTGCTGTGGGGCCTGCTTCTGGGCCGGGTGCTCCTGCACCCCCAGCACGCCTGCCACCTTCACGCCAGCCACGGCCTTGGGCAGCCTCGGGTCCCTGCAGCTCCCTTCTGCCTCTGGCCACAGAACCCTCTTCTTTGAGGGCGTGGACCTGTCCCCCGCCACGGTACTCTCCCTGTGACTCAGCCCAGGTCACCTGACTGGAGGCATAGCCACCTCCGTGACCTCCTCATCCTTCGGGCATGTGACCCCCTCCCATGCCCAGTCCTGGGGATTAGGGCCAGAAAGCTTCGGGCCGCTTTAGGTCTCTGGCTGGCATGGGGAGCGGGGTGGGTAGCCCTCCTGTGTCTTGGCCACTGGGGGAGAGGGACAGACTTGGAGTGACGGAGGGTGACACCTGGCGACTGGAGCAGCCACGTGGGCCTTCATGCCAACACGGGGTCCAGGGAGGCCATGCAGGGAAAGGGGACAGACACCTGGCCACGAGGTAGCCATGCTGATGGGACAGAACCTTCTAGGCCTGGGGGAAGGGCTTGTGGCCCCAGGGGCTGGCATTGGATGAGTGTGTGGGTGGAGTCAGGGATCGCGAGGGGATGGCACTGTGGGCCCGGGAGTGGGCGGCAGGCTGCGGGGTGGGGTGGCACAGGAGCCAGGCTTTTTCCCAGAGTCAACGTGCCCGAGTTCCTTCCCCCTTTCCGTTTCTGTGTTAACGTCGAAGCAATTAGAGTGACATTTAAAAAACGCTGGATCAGTTACACGTTACGTGAAGTGGATGTGACAGTCTCCTGCAGTCCGTGAGCTGCTGCCCGGCCGCCCCCGCTGTCCAGGACACTTTGTTCAAACCGTTCATGCTCCGCTTCTGCGTCCGGATGCTCCTGGGATTCGGAGGAGCTTTGGATGACGTTTTGTCCCGTGCCTCACCGAGGGGCAGAGTTGCTAGAAGCCGTGCGCTCGTCCGAGGGGCGGGAGGGCTGGGGACCCCGGGTCCGCGCTCAGAGCGTCCCGCCCTGTGCGGTGCCCGCGGGAGCCGCTGACGGCCCGTGTTTCCCGCAGGAGAGCGGCCGTTCCGCTGCAGCCTGTGCGAGAAGGCCTTCAACCAGAAGAGTGCGCTGCAGGTGCACATGAAGAAGCACACGGGCGAGAGGCCCTACAAGTGTGACTACTGCGTCATGGGCTTCACGCAGAAGAGCAACATGAAGCTGCACATGAAGCGGGCGCACAGCTACACGGGTGAGGCGGCGGCCGGGCCCCCCGCGGACACCCCACGGGGCTCCGAGCCTGCAGGGTGGGCAGCGGTCAGGGTGCACGCGGCGGGGGGTCCGGCTGCACACGGCGGGGGGGTCTGGCAGCGCATGGTAGGGAGGTGGGGGTCCGGGTGCTTCGCGAGGGGTCGGCATGTGCACAGTGGGGGTCCGAGTGCACGCGGCGGGGGGTCTGGGCATGCTTGGCGGGGGTGGGGTCCAGGTGCAGTTAGTGGAGGTCCTGGGTGCGGACGGTGGGGGGTCCGGGTGCACGCGGGCCCTCAGAGCGGGCCTGCGGGGCGGGTGTGTCCACTGGGTGCCCACTCAAACGCCGGTGCCACCTGAGGGGGCGGATCAGGCTGCGAGGCCCCAGAGCACCTCCCTGCCATTCCTCTGGGTCCCGCCCGGACGGGCTGTGGTGCGGGGCTGGGGTGCGCTGGCTGCGGTGCGGTGGGCCTGGGCCGGTTCAGTGTCTGGAGTTGGCACGGTGCTCAGGACAGTGGGATCCGTGAGTGAGACGGGGCGGCCGGGGAGGGCTCGGACGCTGTGTGCCCCGCGGACCTCTGCTCTCATGTCTACGTCCCAGTGCATCTTGCTTTTCTTCCTGTTTGGAGTTGGTGCCTGTTGCACCACTGTCATTCATGACTGACCGCGTGGCACTGACCTCCTGGTGACGTAGCCGTGACCGCGCGAGCTGCCTAGCAAGGGCTGTTTCTGCACGTTCAGGAACGGAATTGCCCCCGACATAGTTCATCTGTAGCTCGAGTTCTTCCTCCTGTGGGGTGGATCACAGATCAGTTTAGAAATCTCGTCTCAGTTTAAGTTGTCTTTACTCCATCGTGAGTCCCTGCACGCTGCCGTGTGTCTGACACTCTGCCTGCTGTCTCCCCATCTGTGCCGCAGGAAGCCTGCAGGAACCTGTCGTCCAGCAGGAGCACGGTGCCGAGGAGCTGGGCCGGACCCTCCATCTGGAGGAGGTGGTCCAGGAGTCTGCGAGCGAGTGGCAGGCCCTGGCCAACGTGTTCTGACCTGGCCCACCCCCGCCACCAAGGCCGTTTCTGAAGTTAAATGTTGCGAACGGAGCACTTGGAATTTCTTCTTGGAAGCTTCGGGTGTTAAGAAATGTCACCATACTAGTTTTTTAGCTGTAAAATTATCTCAAGAATCATTGTCTTCAGAGACTGATAGGAACAACTGAGAGCAGCGTCAGCTGGTTGTTGCCGTTTGTGTACAAATCACTGAGCTCAGGTACGACCCTAGGCAGTTCTACCTTCCCGTCGCGGCCAGTGCCTCCGGTTCCCAAAGAGAGAACTGGGTCTCACTGTCCCGTGCCGTGGCCTCTCTGTGTTAGCGGAGACGAACGTTAACATGGAACACGCAAGATAGATTTTCCTTCGTGCTTTCTGTTGTAAGAAGCGTAGCTTATAAAACAAACGTAAAATCGGTGCATGAGGTCCAGAGAAACGTTAGAACACGCAGGGAAGTGTTTTCCATTTTCTTTCTCTGTGTATTTTGAAATTAGAAACAGACCCTTTTTAGTCCACGGTAAGTTACTAGAATATGGAGAGATGGCTGGCCCGTTCTCTCCGCGTTACGATTCTCGGACTATCAGCTACGAGGATGCAGCGTCGGGGCCCAGACGGTGGAGGGGGCATGAACGGGGATGAACGTGTCCTCGCGGGATGGGGCGGGGCCGCACGTGCTGCCCGAGTCCGCCTTCGGGGCCGCGGGTTAGGTGACTGCAGAAAGCACAAGCCATATGTCGCACGCAGGCGAGGGCAGAGCCGTGTCCTCGGAGTAGAGGGAGCGCGGTGCCGTCCCCCGCGGCGCGGAGCGGCGTGTCGGTGGGTGAGAGCTGCCGTGCTCCTCTCCTCGCGCGTGGGCAGGTGTGTCGTCTAATTCAGGGAACTCTCACTGTCATCCATGGTGCCACATTGAACACGTCCCAAACCAAATCCCACCCCGAGCCGGGGCAGAGTGCGCGTTGCTCCTACAGCATTCCAAAGACGGAAGGTTCTCTACTTCACGTGAATTTCTCCTTCAGAATTATTTATATGTTCTATATATAAATACTCATGTACATAGACAGATATATGGGCCTCTGTGTGGCTGAAAACAGTATATTTTGTAAATAGCAGCGCTCGTCCCGGTGGCAGAGAGAGCGCGTCAGAGTTCCGACTCCCCACGAGCGCGGCAGGCCAGAGCCGTGCCCGTCAGAGTCATAACCGGGCACCTTGTTCACTGCAACGTGAAGGTGGGCTTGTTTCGCTTTTGTTTCTCTCTTGAAAAATAATTGCCTTTATTTTGTCTCATGGCCTCCCTGGTTTCAGAAGAGAGCAGTTTTATTATAAATATTGTATGGGCTTTGTATATTAAGAGAGGACCTCGTTTCAGATTCCTGAAGAAAGAGACATTTTCACTGTTATTTTTCAAAGGGCATCTTTTGATTTTTTTGTTGTTGTTCACTTTTTGGCGTATGTACATAAGTCATATTGATGATGATATAAAAACTTTGGTTATGTGAAAATATTTAAGTCAGAAAACTGTTAAATAATATTACTTTTTTTTTCAAACTGCTTTGTGTATTGTATATTTTTTTAAGGAAAAAAAAAAAAGCCTTATTTGACTTATTCTTGTGATACTGGACTTACTATATCCTGAGGTTTTCCTTGAATGTCAGCGTGTAGCTGGCCGTAGTCCGTATAGTCCGAATAATTGTAATTGTGCCAGAGTTTTAAAGATTCTGCTTTTAATGCACTTTTCTTTTATAATTTTGTATTAAAATATTTTAGAAATGTTGATTAATTTTGGTGAACAGATATCTCCAAAGTTGAAATTATTGGAATTTAAAAAATTTTGTTCTTGCTAGGTTATTTATTTTGGTTGTAGCATTAAATGTCATCTCTCAGGACAAGTCTCTAAAAGGGGTTTATTTAATTCCTAATTGTACAGAAAGCATAGTTCAGCGAACCGTATTGGCCAGCTGCCTGTTTAAGTAAGGCCTTACCAGGTGAATCTAAACCTACTTTTATTTTCGTCAAAGAAAAAAAGAAGATCTATCAATGATACCATTCTGTGAGTTTTCTCAATTATTAACTATTAGCAGGCAAACACAAGACATTAATATATTATTTTTATTTACTTCCTAATTAAAAAAGCTGCTTCTTTGCAAAACATTCCTTGAAATACAAGGTTTTGTAAAGACATAATTTCACTTGAACCTTTGGTGGAGTACAGGTTGATCTTTGTATTTTACTGGTTGATAAATGTCTTCTGACGAGATTTCTAGCCTCCTGCATAACCAGGGTTTTGAGAATAGATAACTGTATTTTTAGAAATATCTCATCATAGCATATCTGCTTTGGAATAACAATAAATAAAAAATGAAGTTAGGAAGTGTGATCAATTTTTTTTCTTTTAAAATATTTACTATATAATAGCTTGGCACATGGATTAATTTCAAGTTCAGATAATGTTTTAACAGAGCAGAATTTCAATGGTATTTTCCCTTGCCTCCGTGAAGTCTAGATAATGAAAACTTGCAAGGTCTAGCTGAAGAGCTTCAAAGTTAAAAAGTCAGGATACGGGTCAGCGACAGGCATGCCGTCCCTGTGAGCTGCCAGCGTCATTCCTGTTCTCGGTCACCTGCGAGACTGGCCCTGGCGAGCGAGGCCTCTCCAAAGTTCACGACTGTCTTTAAGCTTGTGGTCAGCTGCCTGTGAAACATTCCCGTGGGTGGAGGGGAGAGCTCCCTTTGCCCACACACTGAGCTTAAAACCCGGGTAGAGTTCTCGGGATGTGGTGGTGGCGGGGGACTGGGACGTGCCGGGTCCAGTCCGCTGGAGGACGCAGAAGCGGTCCTGTTTTCCCAGAGTGGCGGTCGGTGCACACAAACACACCTCTTCAACAGTGTAGCGCGAAATGCCCCAACCCTGAGCTCTCCCGTGGCTCCGCTGACCCTTCAGTGCGTGGCCGGGGTGGACAGGGCAGACTCCTCGAGGAGCGGAGGCACCCGCCCGCCGGGCAGAGCCGCGTGGGCCCATCAGGCCGCTCATTACCCTCTGACGAGGTGGGGCCGACGGGCCGTGAGCCTCTGTCCCCGTGAGCAATTCCCTCCATCCCATCGGGTTAGTCTTTCGTCCAAGCGCAGCACTGCCCTGGGCATCACGTCCCCCACTCCGTGTCTCGCGCTCGCAAACGTGAGTCCGAGCCTTGTGGGCTCGTGGAACATCTGCGTGCTAGAGCCGCACACGCCGGTACGGGTGCGAGAGGTTTTTACAAGTTCTTCCCACGGGCTTTCCTCTCTGCCGAGAAATACATGTAACTCACCAAGATACACGTTTTTAACATCAAGTGATCACGCAGATTTATGTCACTAACATATTTTTAAGAAAATATGTAAGACATGGAGGGCCGCTTTCTGGGTATTATTTTTAGAGACCTCATCTGCTTGCTTTTTGCCTGTTTTTTCCCCCAGAAGTTTATTTCAGAGTCAGTATTGTACCCCACCCCACCCCAAGGGTAAATCATTACTAACCTGTTCTTTTTCTCAGGTCTGCCATGTGACGTGAGGCGGAGATGGGAGTGCGGAAGTGGCATCGTGCACTCGTCTAGACTAATTCTCTTTTTGCCACTTAGTCTCTATTCACACAACGTCAGTGTTTTGGTTTTTTAGACTAGAATTTCAGAAGTGCTACATTTGCATTTGGGGACTCGACATCTTTACCTTATTCTAAGGAAATCAGCATTTAAAAACCTAGTTGCGGGTACCTGGGTGGCTCAGTGGGTTAAAGCGTTTGGCTCAGGTCATGATCTCAGGGTCCTGGGATCGAGCCCCGCATCGGGCTCTCTGCTCAGCGGGGAGCCTGCTTCCCCCTCTCTCTCTTTCTGCCTCTCTGCCTACTTGTGATCTCTGTCTGTCAAATAAATAAATTTAAAACAAAAACAAAAACAAACCTAGTTGCATCTTTACTGATTAAAAGGTGGGGACAGGCAGAATTTTTGTTGAGATTCGAAGTCCCATGTCTGTCTTCTTTGCATCGGGAAGGTTCGTAAGCCTAGCGTCCTGCATTTGTCACCGTCGACCCAGTGTGAGCAGGGCCCCCCTCAGGCGCACACATGCATGGAGGAGCACACGCTGCCCGCCTCGGCCGTCTGCCCTGCACGCACAGGCGCTCAGTAGTTCCTCATACAGATAACGAGTAAAGTATTTAAACCAGTAAAGGTCAAGATTACGTGGCAGGAGCAATAGGCAGTAACCAGAAAAGATTTTGCTATTTAATCTTTTTTACGTGTAATGCTTTACAGCGTGAAGACTTTGGTATTAAATCAGGATTTGTAATCTGACAGGTTCTACGTGATGTAGTGATTCCTTCCCGATTCACCACGAAAGAGAACTTTGAAAATCAGCTTTTTTTTCTATTTACAAAAGAATTCTTTTTTTATCCTCGAAATTGTTTCATGGTCTATTTATACATGATGCTATTTCTTGAATCCAGTTTTGTGTTAGAAATGGATAGTTATGCCCAAAGCCAGTGTGCTGGCTTTAAGAATAATAAAAGTAGTTTTTGTATTATTTTAAAACGCCTGTATATTTACTTATTTGGGTTTGGGGTGAGTCAGAACTGTTTTCTGTAGGTAACATTTCAGCAAGGGTTAACCCAACACAGTGATGCTGAATTCGCAGTAAACTGGGACCCGTCGGGTTTGGAGAGCGTGTGTCTTACTTTCTGTACTTGGGGATAATTGTCCATTCCTGTCACTTACAAGGTGTTTGAGAGTGACTTGCTGTGAAAGTCGATCCCAGGCTCGGTGTGTCCGCTCGTGGGACGTGGGATCTCGGACTTCCCTAGAAATGCCAGTGGAGTTGGGTCACATAGAGCATCTAATCCTCCTTACAGACGTATTTCCGAACTTCCAGAAGTTGGAAATTCATGGAGCCGTGTCCTGTTGAATTAACACACGGCGGGTATCTTGTCCTTTGTCTACTTTATTCCTGGCACAAAAGCAGGGACTCCGTACATTTTTGGACTGAACTACCTAAAATGATTTTTTTCCCCTTGCACTTTGCTCAGAGGGAATGGTGAGAAATTGTTCGCTATGTCTGTTGCTTGTTTGGAGGAGGAATATTGCGCTAAGAAAGTTTTAAAATTGGTGGGTGGGTGGCTTTTTCAGACAGAATGATCAGATCACGGAAACATTTTTTCTTTAAAGCGGATTGCCGGATTGCCGTGACCCTTTACAGAGCCTTTCCAGACGAGACTTTCTGGCGTGCTTAATTCTGGTGATGTAAGCGAGTTTGCAAATAAGCGTGAAGGCATGAGCTTGCGAAGCGTGGGGGATACACTGACTCGGAACCTCGGCTCAGAGCAGCCCTGGCGCTGATGGCTGGCTGTCGGGGGCCACTCAGTTAACTTCTTTGCGCCTGTCCCCTTGTCTGTAAAAGGAGTCGACTCAATCCCTTCCTTCCACTGTAATCTCAACCACGCACGGGAACGTCAGGATCGTTGGGAGGCGTCCCTCCGTGCGTCTCGGGTCTGCACCGCTTAGAGCAGAGCGCCGTCTGCCTCCGATCCCGGATCTCCTCCAGAGCAGAGAGATGCCTGTCCCCCGGGGCCAGTGTAATCGCGGAGCGTCTCCCTCTGAGGCAAGGTCAGCTCACTGCCTTTTGTAAAAGCCTCGGAGTCCCCGTGCTCCAGCTCCTGTCCCGCACACGGCCCCGTGCCTTGGGCATCCATCTCCCGGGGCGTCCCGTGGGACTCGGGCTCGGGAATATTCCCGTGCAGGACTGCCCGTCCCCGTTGTCTCTGACCCTGGACCCCGTGCCAGCGCCCCGGATCTGGACTTCGCGGGGGCCTCAGGTCGGGGTGAAGCTCCGGCTCCGCGGCTGCCAGCGACATGGCATCCGTGCCCTCCGGAGGCCTTGCCGTCGCTCGGCTTGCTGTGCCGGTGGGGATTTTTGTGGCAGGTGCCGGCGGCGAACGGACCGCACACGGGCCATAGCACTGTCCTCACGCTGACGAGCTTCGACGGTCACGCAGACCTTCAGGGACTCAACGCTTTTTAGTCCCTGAGGGGAAAGGGAGACATGAGCAATGTGTGCACACGCGTACACGCACATATGCACACGCTCGCTCACACACGCACTTACGTGTGCACGCACAGGCTTCACGCTCTCCCCCGGTAAGCGGCTGCCTCCGCGAGGCCCTGGCTCCGGGTCCGCCCGCACTGCTTCAGTGTCAGGGCAGGCATCGTCGGTAGCCCTGGTAACCGAGCTGTGTGGGAGGAAATCCCTGTAATTAGCACAAAGCAGCTCATCTGGCTCTGCTGTCAGCCAGTCCCGCCCTCGGTCTGGGTGAAGAGGGACGACAGCTGGCCATCTGCGCCAAGACGCTCCACTCCGCACTTTTCCCGATTCTTTCAGAATTCTCTTCCTCACGATGGATAACCCCAAGTCCTCATCCTTTCCGTGTAACCCTGTATTTCTGGAGGATCTGTGAGTGCACGTAAAGGTCGCAAGGAGTACGCAAGAGACCTTCTGTGCTCTGCACCAGAGACCCCGTTCAGGCGTGGCCCCAAGCGTGGACAGTAATGTCTTTGTTCAGGCGAACTCTGTCCTGGGTGGGGGCGGCACTGGCTCTCAGGCCAGTGGCACCCGTTCTGGGACGTTCCTGAAAGCCACGCGCCAGTCCTCCAGCAGGCAGTCCCCCAGTTCTCCCGCCAGGGTTTGTGGGTGCGCAGATGTCAGCTCTCCCCAGTGTAGGCATTTCCCCTCGAGGCAGTAGGCGTTTGTGTGAGACTGGGAAGCCTGCAGCCACCTGTCCAGCCGCTTGCCCCTGCAGGGCGCACCTGCTGGGGTTCCGCAGTGAGGAAGGGCTTCCTGCTCGCCCTCCTTCACTTGCCCTGTGTTCCTGTAGGTGCGGACCCGTGGGTTCCTGTTGGGTTTCCCAGGCTGCCGTCTGTTAGGATCGCGCTTGATGCACTAGTATCCCCAGATCTGACCAGGAGAGGCCCCTGAGTCAGGGCCTGAGCCCTTTGGCCATGGCCCTGTGGCTCCTGGAGCGCGTTCTCGCGCTGGTGCAGTGGACTGAGCTCTTCCTGCCTCTTCGCCTGGGCCAGCCCTTTCCCCGTGGAGCCCGGTTCCCTTCTGTGGACGGCAGCGTCTGGAAGCTAAGACCCACACAGCAGGTGTGCGGCTGCCCCTCAGGATGACAGAGCGGGGACCCGAGGGGGCAGGGCACACTTCAGGTGGCTGGTCGGGGCCCTCGCCGCTGCCCCGGCCACTCCGGCCCCACCTGGGGGTTGTCGTCCTCGATGTGGGCCCTGGACACCCCGGCCTTCTGGCGGGAGCAAAGGGCAGAGATGCCCATGACCACAGCCATGGTCACTGACAAGCCTTTCAGGCCCTGCTTTGTGCGCTGCCCTAGCCAGGACTCGCTTCTCTCCGGGCAGTCTGCTCGCCACGTCCTGTCCTCAAGGAGACAAGGGTGCTCCGTGTCAGCTCTGCGGCCAGGGCGATCGTCCTCTGAATTGCTCCTGCCACCTTCATGGTAAGGCGGGCGTGCAGGTGGCTCCCCTCTGGAGGCTGGGGCAGGTCTTCAAGGGGCAGACCCCCCAGGTACCTTTTCAGAAAGCAGATTCGGATCCAGGAGGGGTGGGTGTGGCCCAGGCCGGCTGGCGTGGGCAGAGGCACCTGATTCCCCCAGCAGCCCGGCGTGTCTCTTCCCTTGGCAGCCGCGCACCCACGGCCAGCTGCATCCTGTCCCGTGTCTATGCTCTACTGTGCATCTGCCCTCATGGACGTAGGTCAGAAGCTGGCCTCAGACTGGGGGTGGGAGCCCCCGGCCAGCGCAGGACGCAGCCGCAGGATGCGCCGGCTTCCGAGCACTCCCCGGCGTTGACCCAGCCGTTCGCATCGGGAGCCGACCTCACGCAGCCGCACGGGCTGGGGAGCCCCCCGTGCCGCCGCCGGGATGAGAGTGGACTCGTCCGGCTGGCGAAGGGCCTGCTGAGCGAAGCCCACAGAAGCAGAGCATGGACGGCCTCCCGTGGTTCTACTGCCACTTTGAGGGAAGCGGTTCCGTGTCTGAGGTGGGCGCTGACGGCTCACGAGCGACACGGCCTTCACAGACTCCGCGTGGCCAACTCTGCCTCCGTGTCCCATTGCTGGGAACCACGGTGACGACTTAGGGCAGAGAAATCCTCGCAGGACATGTGCTGGCACCTCTCTGGGGAAGAGGAGGGGTGCCTGCCTGCCCGGTCCTGGGGTGATTCCAGCATCGGGCCGGCGGGGGTGCGGCAGGGTGGCCTGGGGAGGTAGGGCTGCTGCGTGAGGCCGCGCACAGCTGCGGTCCTGTGAGCCCCGCGCCCGGTGGCCCCCGTGCCCCCCCGAGCCCTCTGAGCCCCTGCATGTCTGGTGCCCCCCACGCCCCCGTGCCCTTCACGACCCCTGCGCCCTCAAGCCCCCATGACCCCTGCATCCCCCGCGCCCCTCACGCCCCGTGCACCCCTGTGCCGAGGCCCTTGGTCCCCACTGCACTGAGTTCCGAGGCAGGACTCTGGGGAGCAATTCTGCTCCATGGGAGGCTGTGGGGTGAGGCCCTCGCGGGAGGAGACGCCCGGCGTGTGGCCCACGGAGGAAAGGGCGTGTGAAGACACAGGAGCAGTGGAGGACACGCGCCCAAGCCTCGGACCGGCTCCAGCCCAGCGGGGAGCTGCGTGCCCGTACTCAGAACCCCTCGCCCCCTGCATAGCCTTCCAGGCCCCAGACAGCACCACCTCCCCGAGTCACCCGAGCTCCTGTCCTTCGTCCCACTAGAGAGCTGTTCCCATACTCCCTGTGCTGTCTCCTCGCAAACTCACGTCCAGGGGGAGCTGCACCCCAATGTCCTGGGCTAGCGTGTCCCGTGGCACCCCCGTGTCCTGACACAGCATCCCCGCCATGTCCCGCTAATCCAGCCCGTGTCTGTGGCCCGTGCAGACCTTCTGTCCCCTGAGCTATCTGCTCTGCCTGTGGCGTCCCCTGCCCCCCCGCGTTGGTGGGGCTCACACTGCACTGCCAGCTGCAGGGTCCTTCTGCCTGGCGGCCTGACGATGGTGGCGACCCATGGTCCCGATCTACACTGAGTGGTGTGGCTCTCCGTTCTGATGGGGAGTCCCTCCTGCGCCTCCCTTGCCCCCGGGACACCTCTGGGCTCTGCTTGTGTCTGAGGCTCCCAAAGCCCCTCCTCGTGGAGCTCAGCCTGGTGCCCACCTCGTGGGAAAGTGCTCGGGAGAGCGCACGTCCGAGGTTCAGCTCCAGTTCTGCCTTGTTTTATTTTGGGAAATATGTCTCTGAGTGTTGTCGTGCCAGGTGCTGTGTCCCTGCAAGATTAACCCTTGATTTACCATTGAAGGTACGTCCTGTATATGCACCATCAGAAGGGACCGGCCAACTCCAAAAACTCTATCGTAAGAACGTGACTCTCAGGGCGCATGGGTGGCTGCAACAGTGAAGCGTCTGCCTTCAGCACAGGTTGTGATCTGGGGGTCCTGGGACTGAGCCCCACATCGGGCTCCCTGCTCAGTGGGGAGTCTGCTGCCCCCCATGCGTGTGCTCTCCCTTGCTCTCGGATAAGTAGATAAGTAAATAAAATCTTTAAAAAAATGACTCTATGCATGATTTTCCTGATTCCTTGGTCAAAGCATTTGGGGGCACAGAGGAGGGAAGGGCTGGCGCCTGGCGAGTAGGGCAGCTCCCCAGACTGGGGACTCCAGACGGTGGGCTCTTGTCCTCCCGCCACCGTCCCAGCATGGGGGCCGACCCCACTATGCTCACAGGTGCAGAAGGTCCCTCCCGGGTGCTGCAGAGACAGAAGGGAACCAGGACTTGTTAAAAGCAAGAGAAAACAAAGATTTTGGCTTATCTTTTTTGAAACAAAATTGTTGTCACCCAAAACAACGACACAGAATTTCCCAAATCCCTCATGGCTGTCTGTGGCTTTGCGTGGCAAAGAGTAGTTTCCCCGAGTTTCTTTAGCTCACGTGAACAGGTGTTTCCTCTCGTGAAGACAATGAAATGCAAATACACTTTAAAAGATTGTGTAAAAACAAAATGAAAAATCTTTTCCTGGTGACATAGCGAATCAGGGCCCTCACTGTGGCCTCTAGTCCACTCTCCCTTATTGATGCGAAAGCCACTGGGCACCAGCCCGTGCCCCACCCCCGACAGCAGAGCCCACACCATGCCACCCCTGAGATGCGACCTCTCATCTTTGTGTCGCTGGGGCCCGCATTCTGCAGACCAGAACAAAGATAAAAGAAGACACCACACAAGGATCATTAAAAGTTTATTATTTTATTTCGATATCGACCGACGGTGTGTCGTTTCCACGAGGCCCCCACCGTCACCGTGCTCGCTGTCTGGGGCAGCTGCGCACAAAGAGCCCTCGGCCGACTGTCAGCTCGAAGACGTAGAGCGTGTGTGTGCGTGTGTGTGCGTGTGTGTCATGAAATGTGGAGGTTTCGTTTCTGAAATTTTGTTCCTTGTTCCCCCGTAACCCTCTCATCACTGAGGCTATGGGTTAATAGACATTACGTTACGCCCACACCGGGCATCGGAATTAGGACGGGGTTACGTTGGTGCACTGACTATCCTCATCTTCGTTCTAAGGGAGGATGACGCCGGTGTGGCTCCTTGGAAGGCCTCTAAGACGTAGCTAAAATCAAACGGTGGGTCAGTGTGTTATGAGGGGAGCACAGGAAAGGTGAGCTCGAGTTAGAAAAGACACGATTTAGAGGAGCCTCCATCTCCGCTCGCAGGGCCGGCCAGGCCCGGTCCCCACGACGTCCTGGCCCGCCACTCGGGACGCGGGCCCTCCGAAGCCTGTGGCCACGCGCGTCCGTGTCGGGATGCCAGCTGACGGAGGTCATCTGTCCACCGAGGGTTAGTATCTGCCGTGCGCACTGCCGTGAGGAGCACCGCCGGTCACCTCCCACAGTGACCAGGGTGACGCCGCAAGGCCACCCAGAAAACTTCTCCAGTCCCACTCTGAGACGAGCGTCTCCCTGGACCTTCCTGCTGGGCTCGGGGGGAAACAGGCTGTTCGTAGAAGCCGCTCTGGCTCCCGCCGTGCCATCACCTAATTTCCAAGAAGATCCTGTTTCCCGTTGGGGCTGTGGCCCAGCCCAGCTCTGCCTCCTTGTCCCCTCGCAACCGCGCCTGAGACCCGCCAACCGGGAGTGGTGGGCAGCCGCCGCCTGCAGGCGCCCTCCGTGCCCACCACACGGGACTCTCCCAGCTGCCCGCCCGCACTGCACGTACTGAAAGCCCCCTGTGCCGCTCCTGACTGCTCATCCTGGAGGGAGAGTGAGTGTGTGTTAGGAGGTGAGCCGGGGGCGGGGAGAGAAACCAAAGGAAACAAAGGAAGCTCGGATCAGCAGTCCTCACCGCCCCGCACGCATCCCTGCGTCCACAGCGGAGTCGCACGGCAGCACCTGCGAAGCCTGGGGAAGCTGAGTCAGCAAAGCCAGTCCGAGGGAGGAGGG
The DNA here is from genome assembly GCA_004024605.1 of Pteronura brasiliensis. Taxonomy (NCBI): domain Eukaryota; kingdom Metazoa; phylum Chordata; class Mammalia; order Carnivora; family Mustelidae; genus Pteronura; species Pteronura brasiliensis. The sequence continues at coordinate 58,595 of PJEN01008745.1, read as the reverse complement.
TGAGCTCGGAGGTGCGTCCGTGCCCGGCGCCGCCAGGTTCCGGGCACGCGCTCTCTTCGGACACAAAGTCACGGCTGACCGTCCGTCTGCGTCTCCTCCGCTCGGCCGACGGCCAGAACCGCAGGGCGCGGAGTGCCTGGCCCACCGTGTACGCAGCTCAACGGGCATTAGGCGGGGGTGTTTGCTACACGTGGGGAACGGATGTGGACGGTATTAAACTCGTAAGGCAGTTGTATTAAGAAGCTGAGGACAGGATTCGGGGATCCCAGGGGAGGGCTTCAGCGTCTCGCCATGGGGGATCCGGAGCGACTGTCTCTTCCTCCCTGAGAAGAGGAAACACACAATTAGACGACGTGCGTGGGGCCAGGGCCTCCACTCCCGCGCCAGGATCCCGCAGCGGGAACTGCACTCGCGGACCATCTGCCTGGCTCTGAGGCCGGGGCTCTGGGTGCACGTGTCCCAGCACTCTGAGCGCGAGCTCGCCCGGTGTGCCGGGACCCTCTGAGAAGCTCCCGGGCTGCCTGCCCAGGACCCAGAAAGCCGGCACCCACGTCACGTATGGGGGGGCAGAGACCAAGAGGCCCCCGGAAGCAAGGTGCCTGTGAAAGCACACGTCACCAGATGCCGCCTGCGCCCTGGACGCCGCCCCGGCCGCAGCGCGGCCGCCAACCTGCACAGCCAGCTCAGCGTCCGAAGCCTAGCGCCGGCAACGCCCCCTCCTGTGCCCGTGCACAGAGGGACCACAGCTCGGATCTGTCGGGCTAGGGCTGTTTCCAGAAGACCCTCTACATTGTTCAACAACTGCTTTGTGGGGTGTTAGTTCCCTCGGTGAGAACATTTACGGGACCCCAGCCCCTGCAGTACCTGGCGAGCCCCCGGGAACGGCGGGGCCGTCGGCCCGCCTGGCCTTCCACAAGCCGGCCTTCAGTGCTGCCCTCCAGGGGAGCCCAGCGCAAGTCTGCACAAGCCTCTCCGCTTTCTAAGCCCCCAAAATTCACCTGCGCAGCTCCCTGGCAAGTGCAGTCTCGTTCGGAAAAGGGGCGGGCCCCCTGCTTCCTAGAACAGAGGGCGTCCACCCGCCATCCTGTGCAGTACAGTCCCGTGGGACAGCATTTCACCTCCCGGGGCTCCGTCTGAGCGCAGGACAATGGTGGGCATCCGGTGTTATTTCTATGACTGTGCCTTCTCCTAGCAAGTCCCCACCATGGTGGAAGGAGATGCCAGCCCGGGAGGCAAGGTGCTTAGTGTCCCTGTTTTCCAGTCCGAGGAGCCAGAGCACAGCCCTGTTGAGTGATGCCCCATGGCCACGCAGCCAGAGGCAGAGTCAGGGTTCCACCCAGCAGCCCTGCCGGGCGGGTCTCACACTCTCCTCCCTGCCAGGTTCTCCGCACATTCGAGCAGGTCGATGCCAGCAGCGGGTTGGCCCTGGGCTCAGCCGAGTGGACGGGCTGGACCACGAGCAGGAGGTCAGCCTGAGGCCGCATCTGGGGTAGGAAGGAAAGGGACCCGCGAGCAGGCCGTACATTCCGTCCCTGCCTTCCCCACCCCGTGCGGGAAACTCTCAGCTGTGCATTTGCAAAGAAGAAACTGGTAATATTTCGATGCAGTTCCCTAATGATTCAGAGAAATGCAGGGTTTCCAAGCAGTTCCCAGCCCACGGGGTGGACCATCTGCGGCAAGGGCACCCCCCTTGAGTACTGGGGAACCTCCGTCCACACTCACTGCCTTGGAGCCCTTCTTGCCTCTGGAGGGAGTTTTCAATCGACCGTACCACGCACGTGGGCTCACTCAGCCCTGCGACCGCGGCTGGCCAGTTCGTGGACATTTCGTGGAGTAAAATCTCATGAAAGCCACAGTCACTGAATTTGATAAACTGAAGCTTCCCTTGAACCCCACGGAAGCTTTACAATTTCTAAACTACTTTGTACAAACAGACATGTGGGAAAACACGGAACTGAGTGAAAACAAATGGGCCTCACAGGCTTGTGTCTGTCGCCCATGATGAACGTGCTGGACAGGGATGCGGCTGGTCCGCTTGACCCGCAAGCTTCTCGCCTAGGCGGGGCGAGATCAGCACACATGACCCCATGATTCCTGGGGTCACAGACCCAACTATTCCACCATAAATGGTAAGACCATGATGTGTTAGGGGGCTGATTAGAAAGCGCCCTCGTGCAGATTAGAGACTTCCTGTCAAGGGTGACTGGGGCTGAGGGGCCTCGTGCGTGGCTGCCTGAGGCTGAGCCCGAACTGGGGGAGACCAGGAGCCTGCGGGAGGCACAGGTCCTGCCTTCCAGCGGCCGGATCTCCAGCATGATACCGCCAAGCCACACACAGCAGAGCCTTTTAGTGTTAAATCAGGTTGTCTACTGTGACCCCAGCGGGTGGTCTGAGGACGGGGGGATGCTCCTGTTCTCATCTGTGACCCAGAACCCCTAGACGTGCAATTTCCATGGAAACGCACGGCTCCCGCAGGATGTGCCCACCGGCCTGAAGACAAGTGGTGACGGAGCTTTCACTGGGGCGGTAGAATCCACGATGTGTCTATCTGCGGGGCTGTGACACCAGCCGGCAGACAGGGTGTGCGGCCGTGCCCACGCTAACGTCCCCTCCTACTGGGGTGTCTCGTCTTTCTCCGCCTGCAGCGATGTCAAACCCTCCCCCAGGAAGGACAAACAGGCAATTCCTCATGAGTCACTTTCTCCTGACAGGGGGCTGCGGGCACCCTGGGGCCTTACACCTTCGCTGACGCCTTTCCTGCCCTAACACAGGACCCCTGCCCTGTACGTGCTGGCGTCTGTCTCCCGATGATGCTTCTTGAGGGCGGAGAGGGAGCGGGTCCTGGGCACCTTGCAGGCAACCGTGGTTGTTGTTATGTACCGGCCCTCAGGCCACGAGGCACGGAAGCCTGTGGCCTCGTGTGGATCCACGGGAAGGGGAAACAGCCGCTCGGTTGTTACTCTAACGAGGAAGTACGTGGGAATGTGACTCAGACAGCGGTGCCCGTGGCCGTCCGCCTGTGGGCGCCCCGTCCAGTGACGCACGGCACTCCCTCGCGCCTCAAGTCAGCCTGGGGACTGTCCTGGGCTGTGCGGAAGGTGCAGCGTGTCCCCATGGGGCGCGGGGCAACTCTGTCCCCTTCCAGCTGTGAGCCCCGAGGTGTGGGCTCTTTCAGGGACCTCGGGTCCACTGTCAAGACCCTAGATGGGGGGGCTGCAGAAACCCCAGTCGTAGTCTCGGCCGGCGACTCATGGCTGGCCTTTCAGCGTGAACACCCATGTTGTCAGGTGTTAGGGGACACGAGTGATACAGCCCTCTGGGGGTCCCAGGGCCTTCTGTGTGGGGGACCCCTTCCCTGTCTGACCTGTCTCCTCGGGCGCCTCTGCTTCCTCCAGTCTGGCTTGCCCCCAGCTGTGTGACCGGTTCCTCGACCCTGGTCCACGAGGCCTTATCTGGCCCCTCCCCAGAGCTGTGGGCAGCCATCCAGGGGACCCTGCCTTGTCCCAGGGGCACTCATTCCAACCACGTTCTGTCCCCCACCACGAGACCATGCTCTCTACGGCCCCCCAAGGAGCACGCGGCGATACACGGCAAGCACCCGTCTGCGGGGTGAGCCTGACCCCAGGGCGCGGGGGCAGCCACGGGCCCCCGACCGTGAGCACCGCCAGCCTGGGCTCTCAGCCTGCCAACGTGCCCCTAGGTCCATCTGAGGCCTCTGCCCCCCGGGGACGGCAGCTTCTTGTGGGCGGCCCCGTGCCCGAGGCTGTTGGGCGTCCGGCGTCCAGGCAGTTACAGCCCCTGAGGACGGCGTTCCACAGGCCCTACGCCGGAGATGGGGGGGAGGCCTGGGATCCCTGTGGGCTCCCTGGCCCGCGAGCGTACGGGAATGAACGGAGGCCAGCGGGCCCCTCCGCGTACCGCGAAGCCAACCTTGGGCTCGACCAGAGCCGAGACGGGCGGCCGTGGGGCTCTCTGAGGCTCTCCTGCACTTCAGGACCGTCCGCGTCCAGCCGGAAGCCAGAGGGCCCGTCCCACCTGCCGGCCTCACGCTGCCTTCTCACGCCCCGTCCAAGTGACTGGGCCCTGCCAAGCTCACACCTGACCATGGCCCCGGGGCCAGTGACCACAGTGTCCATATCGGGCAGCCCCCGTGGGTTCCCGGGACCTCTGGCCACCTGATCACTGACCTCCTCCGCCCTCCCGGCTCCTGCTCCCTTTCTTGGGGGTCAAAGATCTGAGGCCTTGGCACCAAGGGCTTCCAGACAAGGTCAGCACCCACAGGCACCCCTGCTTCCGCAGGGCGCGGTGGAGCCTCGAGTGGGACCCCTCATGTATCCTCAAGGTCCCCAAGGGAGCCTGGGCCACCCCTGCAGACACGTCCTGGTCCCTGGGCCAGCCTGGCAGGTGAACCGCAGAGGACCAGTATGTAAAGTCTGGGCCCCGCCCCTGCCCCACCCCCCCCACCCCTGCCCTGCCCCTGGTCCCGCCCCTCGTCCACCCGCAGTGCATCCCTGCCCGTCAGAAGGGTCGCAGGGCTACGTTACCAGCTTGAAGATTTTGGAGAGCGCGCCCTGGGCGTCAGGGGCCCCCTTGAGCCCCTTGTGAGCTGGAGCTCTGCGTCCGTAGCCAAATCCTGGCTTCTGCCCCTCGCCTCCCTGCAAGAGACCAGACAGCACTCAGGGCGGCCATGCGGGGCAGGGATGGGCTGTGGGGCGGGGACGGCGGCCGCTCAGCCGAGGCCCAGGGCCGAGCTCCTTGCTGCCCTGCTGGCCCAGCCCGGGCTGCCGCGCGTTGGGAGATGGGCGCCCAAACTCTCTCAGAGAAAGATCGGAGCCGGGACCCGCTCCACCGTGTGGCTCTCAAGAGCGGCAAGGTTGAGCTAACCCCGGTGAACAGCCTTTGCTCCCCTGCCCGCAGGAAAGGCGCACCCAGCCAGCTCTCAGTCCCAGGGGGCACTTTCCTGGGACTGAAGCAGCGGGAGGCCAGGCGCCAGGGCTGGGGGGGGGGGTCCCTGCCTGCTTCTCCGGGTAGACTCCTCATGTCTGGCCCCTCCTGCAGCGGCTTGCAGGGTCCGGAGCCTTGGCCTTAGCACAATTTACTTTTCTAAAGCGGAAGGAGAAGCTTCGGATTCTCTGGCCTGGATAAGCTCTCCCCAGGATGACCCGGCACCAGCTCCCGGGGCCATGGCTTCGGTGCCCTGAGAGCGGATGTGTGCACCCCCCTGGGGGCCCGGGATCTGGGCTAGTCGTGAAGGAGGGAAGGGGGCAGTTCCGGCCAGCAAGCCGTGTCCCTGCCACCATACACCAGGGCACAGCCGCAGGCACCCCGCAGCCTGGACAGAGCCCTGGCTCTCCACTCCCTCGCCGTGCGACCTCGGGCAAGTGTCAAAGCCACCCTGAGCCTCAGTTTCCTCATCTATAAAATGGGGTTGGGGTGACTGGGAGGGTTCTACAAGGTCACGGACGCGCTGCCCTGACAACAGAGACTGCAAGCTCGGGCACGTGCTCGCCGTTGTTTCCGGAGAGGCCGCGCCCGGCCTCCCGGTGCCAGCAGCCCCCGCGCACTCGGGGAAGGAAGAAATTCCCCGCGTGGCACAGAGCAGGGCTGGTGATTGCTGACGCGTCAGGACGTCCGCATCCCAGATTCGTCTACTTTCAGAGCTATTTTACTTTCAAATGGGATCTTCCCCCACGGACACAAGAAAGGAGTCAGGGGGCTCGGGCGGTGCTGACACAGGGAGGTTAGTGTTGGCGGAATGGGGATCCCCAGGCTCGTGCGCCATGTCGCGCGGGTGCTAAGAGGGCTGGGGGTTCTCGGATAAGGCTGCTGCCTGCCCCGCGGCTCTGTCTTCACAGACAGGCTCTGGGAGTTCAGGTTCTCCAGCAGGACACGGGGGCTCGCTCGGGTCTGCGCCTGACAATCTAGTCATCGAAATAAACCTGGTGGAGCCCCAGATCCCTCTGCCTCGTCGAGGGTCCCTGCAGCATGCAGGTGCATCCGGGCCGGAGGGAACGGGGATCCGTGCGGGTCCCCCATATCCTAAAGGTGGTGGAGGCAAGTGGAGGGCGGGCTGCCCTGGGGTCCAGAGGTTCCTGTGGACGCGCTCGCTCCGGGACGTCCCACGGAGGGACAGTCCACGGCCAAGCATGCAGGTGCCACATGCAGACACACGACGCAGCAGGAAACCACGCCTTGCACACCAGTGTCACATTCTCCTGTCTCGCTTGCTTTTCTCCAACTAGGAACTTCTGAGAACAAAACTCAAGGGTGGGTTTCCAGATTAAATGATCTGCTTGACTTTTCGTCCTTTCCAATTCTTGGTTGCTTCTATCTTTGGATAACCTGGAATTTACCAAGAAATGTTTGACATGGTTTAGAAGAAACACGGGCGACTTCCACACCCTCCAAGCAGGAAGGCCATCCTGTAGCTCGAGAAAATGGACCCACGAGCAAATGAATGAGCTGGATTTGCTTTGGAAAAAAGAGAAACTGAATAAAGATTAGTAGGCTCCAAAACGGAGACACAGAGGGGAGCAAAGGTCTTTCCGGTTAGTTGCCGAGTGAAGAGGGCTCCGAGTGCCCTGGGCGGGAAGGGCCTCCTCCCTGCCCCGCACTTTCTCCAGGACGGCTGACTCCACATCCTGCCCAAGCGTCGAGGCCTAGAAAGTCAGGAGGCAGACCAAGGGGTCACCAAAACAAGAGCTCCTTCCGCAGTTCCTCTTGGTCTCCTGCTGGCACAGATAGTTAGACGTCAGTGGCGGCAAGGCCCAGCCCACCGGCTGCCTACACGCTCCGCCCCTTTTTGCAAAGTCGTTCACATCGTTCAGAAAAGGCTCAAATACATGTGGATAAAGCATTCCAGCAAATTCCATGTAAGAATGTGCTGGGGCCATGCACAAGCTTTATGGAACCCCCTAACCTGCTTGGCGGGCCTCCCTGTCCTGCACCCCTCACCCCCTCACTGTTCTCGCTTCCCTCCTTTCTCTTTCTTTTAAACTTCGTTCATCTGTGTGTGTGATGCCCATTAACTGAGCCCCACAGATGTGCCCGCCCTGCACTAGGGACTCGGGCTAGGTGTCCAGCGCACATGAGGTCCTGGCCTATAGGTCGTGGTTATTCTTCCATTTTATCCCACAAACGGCAGCCTGAGCCAAGTAAGAGCCGTATCTGGCATTTACTCCTAACCAACGTCTACAGGTTTGGTCAGCACACGCCGATGGGCGTTTTTAGCTGGCTTAGACACCACCGCATGTCACCGGTGTCTAGAGAGTAAGCCGGCTGGCCTTTAAAATCGTGGTGTGCTCTTGGTTCCCGGTGTTCCTCAGACGACGTTCCTGGATGCTGAGAGCTACACTGTGGTTATTGCTACGCCTGGTCTCGTGGCTTCATGAGACCATGTGACAGGGGGTGGCATTGCCAAGGGTCAGCCTGGGGACCGGGCTGGGGTTCTGGACAGCCCGCCGGCCACAGGCCTCCCTGGGCCCGCCCCATGGGGACCAGTATCCGCCCCCCCTTGTGCTGGAAGAAGGTCAAGAACTTTCTCAGGCACGGAGCCACCTGGTCCGGCGTGGAAGCAGAGACCTGTGCCCCACTGCGGGGTCGGTGGCGGGGGCCCTGGGTTCCCTTCAGGAGGAGAAGGTGGCCCTCGATGGCGTGGGCCCTGGGCCTGATGAGGAAGAAGGGGAGCCTCGCAGGGCGGGACGCAGATGCCGGGCAGCTGTGAGGAGCAGAAGGGAGAGGGAGCCGCGCGGACATGCCATGTCACCTACCCAGCTAAATCTGCTGAGAGACAGTCCTCGCCCCTGTGGGAGAGAGAGAGACAGTGACATCGTCATTGAGGCAGGGAGAAAGAAAGTCTTTCACGAAACAAGCAGCCCAGGTCAGGATGCTGCTGAGCGTGAGTGGTGCGGACACCCGCCGGGTCCCGGGGCGGGGGCAGCTCAGGGCGGATTCAGGGCGAGGGCGGAGAGGGGAGAGCGAGCTGGGAGCTGGCCCCACTCTCCGCTCGGTTTTCCACAGCCTGTGCTACTCGGGGAAGTCAGGCAGCAGTGAGGCCCACCCTCTTTTTGGTACATTTAGGGATTTCAGGGAAGGTCTCCAGGAGGAGTGACAATTAAGGACCGTATTCCAAGGTCTTACCTTTCCTTGCGACGGAGGAGGTGTGCGTGGTGTCACCTAGAAAGATACACAGAGGCCAGTGAGCGGGGGCGGGCACTTCCCTCCCCCACGGAGCCTCCTGCCCTCACCTGCCGGCTCTCGACCAGCCCGGGGTGGCCTGGAGCCCTGGGGCCCCAGCAGTCATCCCTCCCAGCCCTCCTCCCTGTTCTGTCCTTGTTCACGGAGACTGTAGGACCTTGGACGCCAAGGCCAGGCAGTTTGCAGAACACTCAGAAAGTGTTCAGACGAGGGCAGGAGGCTCTGTGAGCAGGACCGGTCCATCCCACTGAGGTCCCCGCACCACGTGTGACAGTGACCCTCCCTTTGCTAAGGTCCTTTCTTGGGGTTGGAGGAAAAGCGTTGCCGATACTCAGGAGTGTTCTTGGGCCTGGGGCTCCCTTGCCAAACACTCACTTGTCAACATGCAAAACACCCTCTTAAAATGTCTGTGGCACAAAACGTTTAGGATTGGAAGCTTGTGGTTTTGTTTTTGTTTTTCAGTCTTTATTTTTTGAGAGCAGTCTTAGGTTTCTAGAAAGAATGCACAGAAATTAGAGCGTTGCCACGGCTGCCCTCTTGTCCTGCACACAGTCCCCCTGTCTGTTACCACCTTGCACGCGTGCGGTTTGTGCATTACAAGCAGGAACCACGGCAGACGCACTTCCATTAAGCGAGTCAGAGTGCACAGCGAGGGTGTTCGTTCGGTGGGTTTGCTCCCGTGCATGAGGTCAGGTGTCTGCCACCACCGTATCACACACAGTAGGTCCACTGCCCCATCTGTGCTCCCCCGTCCACCTCCCTGTCCACAAACCCTGACAACCGCTCCTCTTCGCATCTTGTTAATCTTTTTGTCTCCAGAGTTTTGCCAAGTCTGTGTTTTTAAAGTGCGTGTCTCATAGTACTTTAGTCTCAAAAGGAGTGAGTCCTTCACTAGAACACAAAATTCAGTAAGTGGCAGATGGAGTCCAGACCTTGTGACCAGGTTCTAGGGCTGAGCTCCCATGGCCAACCTCACCCTGAGGAGGAGGGAGGCATCATGGGGGATATACTCACATTCCTTGTGGGAACAGACTCGGGCCCCCATGGATTAGAGCTTGGGGACATCTGGGGATAGACTCAGGGTCATCTGGGGATAGACTCTGGTCCTCCCATATTAGAATCAGTGTCATCTGGGGATAGACTCAGGCCCCCATGGATTAGAGCTCAGTGTCATTTAGGATATACTCAGGTCTATTGTGGATTAGAGTTTAGGATAATCTGGGGATACACTTGGGCCCCTCATAGATTACAGTTCAGAGTCATTTGGGGATATACTCTAATTCCATGGATTAGAGCTCAGGGTCATCTGGGGATAGACTCAGTCCCCCATGGATTGGAGTGCAGGGTCACCTGGGATATACTCAGGTCTATTGTGGATTAGAGCTCAGTGTCCTCTGGAGATAGACTTAGGCCCCCATGGATTAGAGCTCAAGGTCATCTGGGGATATACTTAAGTGACCATGCATTAGAGGTCAGGATCATCTGGGGATACATTTAGGTGCCCATGGATTAGAGCTCAGGGTCATTTGGGATATACTCAGGTCCCTTTATGATTAGAGCTCAGGATCATCTGGGGATAGACTCAGGTACCCTGTGGATTAGAGTCAGGGACATCTGGGGACATACTCAGGTCCCTGCATGCTTAGAGCTCAAGGCCGTCTGGGATATACTTAGGTATCCCATGTATTAGAGCTCAAGGTTATCTGGGGATATACTTAGGCGTCCCATGGATTAGAGCCCAGGGTCATTTGGGATATACTCAGGTCCCTTTACTATTAGAACTCAGGATCATCTGGGGATAGACTCGGGTACCCTATGGATTAGAGTCAGGGTCATCTGGGGATATACTCCCAGGTCCCTGCATGCTTAGAGCTCAAGGTCATCTGGGGATATACTTAGGTGTCCCATGTATTAGAGCTCAAGGTCATCTGGGGATATACTTAGGTGCCCCAGGATTAGAGCTCAGGATCATCTGGGATATACTCAGGTCCCTTCATAATTAAAGTCAGGGTCATGTGGGGATAGACTCTGGTCCCCTGTGGATTGAATTCAGGGTCATGTGGAGACAGACTCTGGTCCCCCATGGATGAGGCCATGACCGGGCACCTGCTGCCCCCCAGGCTTGATTCTCCCCACCTCCTGCCGCTCACAGTGGGATGGGAGCACTTACAATGTTCTTGAAGAAGTGCACTACGGGGTTCTCATCTTGGGGCCGGCCGTGCTGCGGCTTCTGGGGCAGGGAGCCATAGTGGGCAGTTCTCGCCGCGTGATGTCCATCCTGAAAGAGAGGGCGTGGGGAGCTCGGGTCAGGTCCCACCCTCCGCTCTGGCCTCCCTGGGAGGCCTCTCTCCTCTCCTGGAAATGCACCTGGTTTCTTTAGGGTCGGGACCTTGTGCTGGGATGTGGCTGCCATGACTTGGGATGCTCCTGGGACCTGCAGGGGAACAGCAGCCTCTCTGACTGTACCAGGGGTGTCTCTACCACAGACCCCGCACTGGGTCCCCCAGAGTCATGGCACAGGGAAGGGGAGGGGATGTGGCCGTGAGTCCACTGAAGACGGGCGCGAGGTGAGTGAGTGCTACGAGAAAGCTATCACTTCCCTGAGCTTCTGCTGTGGATAAAGGAGAACACGCAGGGATTAATGGCAAAAACCCCCACCATGAGCTCTGAAGGGGGTGCGTCATGCGAACTGGCCTCCGTTTCTCAAAATCAGCGCCCTAGGTCATAGCACTGGCACCCACCCAGGTTGGGACGACCGCTTCCTCATCTTGAGCCGAGGGAAGGCTGTGGGCAGCAGTGCCCAGCCCTTCCCAGCTCCAGAAGTGCTGCAGAGATGACACGGAACGTGGTGGAAGGAGCGAGGCCCACGGTGCACCAGCACCCTGGGCTGAGTGTGGCCCGCACACCAAGCACTCAGGGAGGCGAGCTTGCAGAACTGATCCTGGGGCTTCCCTCCTGCTCGCCCAGTAACATGCACGGGGAAGAACGTGAGGGAAATGAGGGCCACGGGAGCTTCTCTGGGGCTGGTCTGGCATCAGACGACCAGGGGCATTTCCGTTACATGGGCTGAGGTCCCTGCAGGTCCTCCCTTCCCTCCTCAGCTTTGTGCAGCCTGTGTGAGGCCAAGCCCTTCTTCAAGAGACAGTTTGCCTCTAAGGAGTCTACCTCCTCCAGAATTTGAGGCCTTCGGTGGGCCTCACCTAACCAGTGACTGTTGTACCCTGGCTGGGCTGTGGTTGGAGGGACGGGTGCATGCACCCAGCACCCACTGTTGGGGACATGCCGGCTGACCCCAGATGTCTGTTTTCTTGCCTCAGACCCCCAGGTCTGCAACTCCGTGGTCACCCTTGCCTCCAGGAACAAGTCTTGTCTCTCTCCAGTGCCCCTCTTGCATCTGCCCCTTCCCAGGACTGTCGCTAAAACAGAAGCTGGTGAGCTCTTCCTCTGCTTGCTCCCTTTCCAGCCAGGACGCGTCTGCAAACCGGTGGTCCTCTCCCCGCTGCACCCCCGACCACCCCCCGCTTTGGCTTTACCACACAGAGCATGTTTTCTCTGGCCGGAGGACCGCTGCGAGCCCACCCGACTCCCAGCGACGGGGTGTGTGTGCTGCTTCCTGAGTGCGGGTCTTTGCTCTGACGGCGCGGCCGCCTCGCTGTGCTGTGGACACGTTCCCCACGCGTGGCCATTCTCTGCACCATGGGGATCCTGCTCCCTGCCTCTGGGGAGGGCCGTGCACGCTCTCGGCCTGGCCCCCGCGCCGGCGCTCCTTCCTCTGCCCTCTGCCCCGGTCACTCTGCCCTCCTGTGAGGACCCGGCTCCAGCTCACCCTGCAGGCCCGGGGGTCGTTAGCCTCCCTCACCGCTCGCCCACGAGCAGCCTGAGTGTGCAGTGCCAGCGGCCGGCCGGGAGCCCGGCCACTCAGGTCTGCCCCGGCACCTGCAGGGGAGGCCCAGGGAGCCGGGGGGCACTGAGCCTGGAGGTGTGGGCACGGCAGGGAGCGAGCCGGAAGGGTTCTGTTACTGCTGAAACCCCTGAGCCTTCCCATTCGACCCGCTCTCCACTGACGCCACAGGGACCCCAGTGACCCAGTCCCCTGCCGACCCTCGTCCAGCAGCCCGTCTCCAGCGTCTGGCCCCACCAGACGGTCCCACTCAACACGCACGCCAACCTCGTATGCTCCCCTCCAAGGAACGAGGGAGCGTGAAATCAAGAATTAAAAAGCAAAACAGACGAGCCAGGAAATGATTTAAATTAGTTACTTTAAGACAAATATCTTTTCAGTGTCTCACACGTCCCGCAGGAGGTCATTTACAAGATCCCGTCCTAAGGCCTGGACTAAGGCAGTTGGCTGGCCGCCCCGCGCACCCCGCTCTTCTCCCGTGTTCATACACTGCTCTCCCGCGCGCCCAGGACTGGATATTGGGTCACGGACGCATCTCACACCTGTAACGGACACGCCTGTGCTTAAACTAGAGAAACGCCTCAAACTTTACACAGAGGTTTTCACAGACGTGACGCGGCTCTCGGACAATTCAGACGTGCTCCTGTTGTGAGCTAGACACGGAGGTGTTGCACAGGTGAGAACACCTCTCACATGACTCACGCACGCCTGCTCTGAATGACTCACGCACGCCTGCTCTGAATGCTGCAAGACAAATTATGCATTTTGTGATTTTTTGCGATGAAGATACTGGTCGCCAATCTTCTGAGGGAAGCATAATTTAAAGGAGGCACGAGGCTGGTAAACCGCATCCGGGCTCTGGGAGCACAGCATGGGGGTCTGCGCCGCTCACGGAAAGGGTGGTGGGTGTGTTTATTCAGAACCCGCGGCACGGACTGAGCACGCGGGAACCGTGTGTCGGACCGACGGGCCGACGCGCGGAGCACCTCCAATACAGAGCTCACGCAGGCGTCCGGCTGGAACCTCGCTTCTTCCGTCCCGCGCCCGGCGAAGCCCCGCCCCCCCCCCGAGCACGGACTTGACCTGGACGCCTGGTTGCAAACTGACGGCCGCATGGGGGATCCGAGGTCGTCCCCTGATTCCAACTGCATCATTCTATCTGTCGTGCCCTGGCAGTAAAATGACACGTAACCAACCACATTTCTACACATTGCATAATGAAGAGTCAGAAAAAACAGCAACATTTGAGAACACTGCCATGCACAACAGCATCAGAGAAAGAAACTGTTAGTATAAATGTAGGAAACACAGATGGGGTCTCTATGCCAAACACCAGGAGATGCTGGGGAAGAGAGCAGAGACCTGAGCCGGCAGGCAGACGTCCGTGTTTGTGGACGGCAAGGCTCAGCGCGGCAAAAGTGTCTGCTCTCCCCAGACAGCGGGACGTCCTGGAGGCCCTTCCAAAGTCCCAGCGGGGTTTTGTTGAGATACAGACAAGCTGTTTCTGAGACTGTAACAGAAATGCCAAGGGACCAAAATGGCCCAGCGATTGTGGAAAAGAAGAATAAAGCTCGAGGACACCCCTTGATTTCCAGGTTTCTATATAGTGCACGTAACGAAGGGAGTGTGGTGTTGGATGGGGGCACAGACACGGATCGGCGAGCCCTGTGTCCAGAAACCGGCTCAACAAATGTGACCCGCTGGTTTCTGAGGGAGGTGAAGACGCAAAGACCGGTCAGGAGTCTTTTCAAAAAATGGTTTTGGGACAACCATGTCTCCATATTAAAAAAAAAAAAAAAAAAAAGAACCTCAACCCAATGATACACCTTATCCAAAAAGGAACTCAAAACGAACTATAGATCTTTATCAACAACATAAAACTGCACAAATTTAGAAGAAAGTATAGTTCTTAGACATGACATCCAAGGAATGGCCCATAAAATTTAAAAACTTTGGTTTTGCAAAAGACACTGTTAAGAGAATGAAAAGTCAGGCTACAGCCTAAAGAAAATATGTGCAAAACACACATCTGACAAAACACCTGAAACCAGGATACAGAAGGAGCTCTCAAAACTCAACGGTTAAAAAACAACCCCGTTCAAAATGACGGCCCAGACACGGAGTCGATGCGGCATGGGGCCCGACAGGGACATGAAAGGCTGCTTGGCATGGTCGGCCACTAGGAAAATGCAGCTCAAAGCCACAAGAAGATATCACAGTGGGCGAAATTTAACATACTGACAATACTGAGTGTCGGAAAGAGTGTGGGGCACCGCGAGCTCTCTCGCCCTGCTGGTGAGAATGCAGAATGGTACAGGCCTCTGTCAAGCAATCTGGCAGCTTCTTCTAAAGTTAACCATTTACTTCCCGTAGGACCCAGCAACCCTACTCCCTGCTTTGAAGGGTAGAAGGCAAACAATATTTCTGGAACTCATTTTTTTTTTTGTAATGAATATATTGGCCAAGAACTTCTTGAGGAAAATAGTAATTTCAATCTTCAATGAAAACTTATGCTCATTTAAAAAACCCAAACCTGTCCACAAGTGTTTACTAGCAGCTCAATTCCTGAAGATCACTAATCAGCCCAAACAACCCAAACGTTCCTCAGTGAGGGGAAAGGCAGACGGAACGGCAGCAGAAAGACGGGACAAGCGTGATACCTGTGGAAACTCAGAGGCATCTCCATGGTGTCACGCTGAGTGGAAGAAGCCACTCCGAGATTTACGGGACGTTCTTCTAACGATTCAACCACGGCGCGGGGCAGAGCGGCAGTCGCCAGGGCGCAGGGATGGGTGAGGGGAGGCTGTGGTGTGGGTACCATGGGAACGCAGGGGGGACGGCTCTGGGCTGAAAGGTCCTCACTGTGCTGGCAGCTACACAGAAGGCCACAGGCGTTAAAATGCACAGAACTGCACACAGAAAGCGCATCTGTGTCTCTGTAGATTATACCGAAACTGGACCACCGCCATTAGCAGGGTCTGTCTTTATGAAGCCGAGTGTTGAAGAAGACACTGTGTCATCACCAGGACTGTCCAGCCGGAGGCCTGTGTCCGTGAGTCTGGCCGTCCCTCCAGATGCACCAAGCCCTCGTTTCCCTGCCCCTGGCCCCTAGTGCCCACCGCCCCCTTTGCGTCTCCGTGGATGTGGATGTAACTGTTCCAGGCACCTCGCAGGGGAAGGCTGGTGGGTCCTGCCGTGTCTGGCTGCTCGCAGCCATGCCCTCTGAGGCTCACCCGCGCGGGAGCAGCCGCCACAACTCCCCTCCTAGATCACTCGGCTGGATGGCGCGTTCTGTCGCATGGACACACCCCTTTGGTTTGTCCGTTCCTCCGTCGAGGGCACCTGGGGGCTCCCCCCTTCTGGCTTCTGTGCTGAGCCCCTGGCTTGCCCACATCTGGCAACGCCTCCGACAATCAGCAGAAGGGGTGCCCGGACCCCCAGCAGCTCGGAGGGAAGCGGGCGGGAGAACGCATACGGTGGCCAAGTACGAGGCTAGCGCCATGCGAAGGCTGGTCTGCCCTGCTGAAAGGAGCAGCCCACCCGCAGCTGGAGCGGCCACAGGGCCCTCCCCTAAGGAAGTGTCTGGGGCTGACGGTCTGGTCAGGTCAGAGCAGGGCCGGTGTCCACCCATGCGGCAGCAGGAGCCCCTGGCAGGCCTGGGGAGGCACTTCCAAAACACTGGGGTTTTGGTTATTTGTTAAATTTTACAGTTCATGGGACGTGGGTACTTAGCCTTTTCTCATACAGCACTGGAAGGAAGGGGCTCATGTGCTGGGACTGGAGAGACGGGGAGGACGCTGTGTCCGGAGGAAGCACTGGCAGGAGGGAAGAGGAGCAGGTCCCGGGGCATGAGGTGACCTGTCAGCCCCGCAGACCAGCTGCGGCCAGGACAGGCGGACGGGCGTGAGGGTCGCGGGCTGGTCACTTATGGGGTTTCCCCCTCCGACCCTCCTCGGTCTTCAGCCTCTGCCCCACAAATACTGGTGGCGGATGGAGTCCCCTGCCAGAGGACCCCTGGACAGGGGCCCCCGACAGAAGAACGGGTCTTCTTCCTTAGTTTGTTGCTGTTTTTCCTTTTTTTTTTTTTTTTTTTTTTAGCTCTCAACACTGGCGCGATCCCACGACCCTGAGATCAAGACGTGAGCTGAGACCAAGAGTCAGACACTTCCTCGACTGAGCCACCCAGGCGCCCAAACGCTTAGTTAGTTTTCAGGACACAGAGTTAGTAATTCTCTGATGAAGCACTTTTGTGCTCACTAAGGTTGAAAAAAGAGGCAAATGGCTAACAGTTTGCCCTTATTTGTCAAGACCGGTGTGTCTTGCCCATGTCCATCCCATTCCTGGCGGCTCGTTTCCTGCAGGAGCTTAGGAGGCAGAGGGGACGTCCTCAGGTCAGCCAGGATGATCTGGGATGAGGGGCAGGGCAGCAGCTCCCTGCGGGGCCGAGAGCTGTCAGAGCCCGGGAGCCCCCTGTCCACACCCGAGGCGAGGCCGTCTCCACACGTACAGCTGAACATTTTTGCACAAGCGAGATTCGAAAAAATTAATCTGCTTATTTCTTTTTTTTTTTTTTTTACGATTTTATTTCTTTATTTGACAGAGAGAGATCACAAGTAGGCAGAGAGAAAGGGGGAAGCAGGCTCCCCGCTGAGCAGAGAGCCCGATGCGGGGCTCGATCCCAGGACCCTGAGATCATGACCTGAACCGAAGGCAGAGGCTTAATCCAATGAGCCGCCCAGGCGCCCCTCTGCTTATTTCTTAATGAAAGCTTTTGGGCCAATGAGAAAAAATAACACAAACTTGTTATATAGAAAAGTCAAAATCTGAAAGGTTGTAGAAGAAATTCTACCACTTAGGGATGGCCCTTGTTTCTCGATTTGGGGAAACAGTGTCCGGACCCAGCTCTGCACACACATAAACAGACAAATGGGCAGGTGCCCTGGAACGGGCTTTCGGTTTGCACAGTATTTATGGCACGACCGGGTTACTCTTTCTTTTGGCATCAAGACCAATAACATGACAACTCTTTGATGGCAAACCAAGTCTCACGCTGTGGGAGGGCAGCCAATGAAACGGGCAACCGTTTCATTAATTTTTAGGGTAAACTGCTCTTTCCTTTAACCTGTGTCCTTGTATGGCTTTTTGGAAACATTTTCCCGCCACTTGAGATAATGCCCGTCGCCAGCAGGGGGAGCCCGTGCACCGGCTTCCAGGCCTCGGCCGCGCCGCATCCGGACCTCAGAGAGGGATTTTCAGCTGTTCCCGGTGTGCCGGGGAGCCCGGCGTTCTAACAGGAGATTAGCTTTCACCGGACGCACCTGCAGATCCACGGCCACCGACCGGGGAAGGATTGGGGCCTCCGAGCGCCGCGGCTGCCGCGTGAACCCAGGAGCCCTCCCCAACGCGTTCGCCCTCGGACGGACCAGAGACAAAGTCACGGGCTCCTTCCGTCTCCGAAGAAAACGCTGTTCCCCTGAAAGCTATGACTGTTCCCCGAGCCTGGGGTTTGTGGTGAGCGGGAAGAAAGGCCGCGGCTCCTACTTTACTTCTTACCTTTCCAGAGCCGTCGGAACGTCCGCGAATGAAATCACAGGGAATCCCCGGCCCTTGGCTGCGTCCCCACCTCTGTGCCCACGGGCGCGGGGCTCCCAGACGCACCTGGGCGCTCCCCGGTGCACGAGCCCAGCCCAGTGAGCCGTGGGGTCCCTGCCTCCCACGGCCCAGGCCTCACTGTGCTCGCTGTTCTCTTCTGGATGGACGCTCTTGCCTGAGTGCCTGGGAGGAGCGGGAGAGCGGTCACGCGTCCCTGCACACGCAGCACAAAGGCAGGAGCTGGACGCCGGCCAGCACAGGCCACCAGCTGAGAGCAGTGACGTGGCAGAGTGCGGCCCTGTTAGCACCAGTCCTCTCCGGGGCTTTAAACCCAAACTTCAAGATCGAGTGCATCTAGCCCTTTGTCCCTAATGGTTAAGGTCGTCCTAATGGGGTGATGACCTCGGGTATGTCACAATATTAGAATCTCTCTTAAATACCACGGAGGATGCTCCAGCTTCCTTCCGACAGCGCACAGGAGCAGCACGTACGCTCCGTCCCCTCTCTACGGTGCTCTGATTTGGGGGACACTGATCCTTCCAACCCAAAGCGCGTGCTGGTATCTGCTCCGTCTTTCCTACGGGTCAGAGGAAGAAAGGAGCTCAGGGAGCGGTTCCTACGTGGGCCCTGCCCGTTTTTGAGCTCGCAGTCGAGGCTCCTCGGGGAACTCAGCGCAGACGGCCCTCCTCACAGCAGCCCATGCCCCCGCTCCAGCCAGGATCTGATCCCGGCACGGAACTCTGGCCGCTGGAGGCCCTACGCAGCCGCCTCGCTCTGTCCCGTGGCCCCGATGCCCCCAGGACTCGTCTGTCACCCTGTCTTGGAGGGTCCAGACACGGGGTGCCCGGGGCTAACCCCAGTGATGGTTTTCCTCCTGGCGCTGTCCTATGTAGCTAAACCACCCGAGTTCTAGAAATTTCTTTCTGTGTCCCCAAAGGATTCCATTCAAAAAGGGAATAAGGAAAGCGATTCCACTGGCTTTTAAAATACAGGGTGTGTGATTCTCACGCTCTCCCAAATCGTTGGTGGGGCAGGAAACGCCGCTCCATTTAACAGGTGCGGCAGCCGATACTCGAGAGCGGATGGGGGGGGTACTGCCTCTCCTGAATTTTGGTTCAGGACCCGGGGCTGCAGCCACCACCCCGAGCCAGATTCTTGTGGCTTCCACGTGGGGCAGAGGCTGATGTTCCAAACCTAACACTTGGAAGCAGATGAAGAAATCGCAGGCTAGCCACACGACAGAAGGGAAAGGTAGGAAGGGAGAACGGATTTTTTAAAAAGTGTAAGATTATTTTATTCTTTAAAAATGTGTAGACTTGGGGCACCTGGGTGGCTCAGTGGGTTAAGCCTCTGCCTTCGGCTCAGGTCATGATCTCAGGGTCCTGGTGATCGAGCCCCGCATGGGGCTCTCTGCTCTGCAGGGAGCCTGCTTCCTCTTGTCTCTCTGCCTGCCTCTCTGCCCACTTGTGATCTCTCTCTGTCAAATAAATAAAATCTTTAAAAAAAAAATGTGTAGACTTACCTTACGTTACCTTGTGAGGGTGTGACAGGCTAGAACTACAAATGTTCCTGTACATAAGGAAAAGTAGTATCTATTGACGGTGTCAGAGGGGCCCGTTAGTGCCCGGAGAGCTGGGGGCGCTGCGGCTGCCCCTCTTCCCAGGAAGATTAGTCCCGACTCATTTTTGGTAAACATGGACAGCTGGAGACAGTGAATGCAAAACAGCGGTTGATGAGGCGAGATTTTCCAGTTTGGTGGTCATTTTGAAGGATGCATTTCCGCGTCATTAAAGCTAGGGCCAGTCAGCTCCCACTGAGCCGGGAGACGCCGCAGCTCCCCACGAGCAGCCCGTAAGGGCTGCGCCATCCTGCTCTGTTCGTGGGACTGAAAGCGGCCCCCGCCGGCCAGGTGGGAGACGGACACGTGCCGGGGCTTCCGCCTGTAACCGAAGGGCTGAACGCCACAGGACAGCCCTGTGTCCTGCCCCGCCGTCCATGCAGAGGGTTTCACCAGGGGTCCTGAGAGCGACCGAGTAAAGGAAGGTGCATTTTGCTTTTTCGTGCCAGAGAAGTCTTTGATTGGGGGGCATTCCTGGGAGATTCCTTTCCAGGGAGCCACGTGGTGAATCTGCGTGACCCGTTTGGGGCCATGGACCACAAGGCGCGGCGAACAGGACGGGATCGCTGGAATGTCTTTCTCCTGGAGCTAAGCCCCAGCACGCTCGCGTGTGACGTTCCCCATGTTTACTGACCACGAACAGCACACGAAGGAACCCACATACCTTTCCCGCCCCCCTCCCCGCTTCACGCTCCTTGCATGGCGGGTAGAGACCCTTCGCGGCCGCGGGCCATCTGGGTTCAGTGGCTTATCCTCCTCAAGAACTCCCTGAAGAGGCCGCGGCAGGAGCAGCTTCCTTCCTTCCATCCGACGCTCTCCTCATCCCCGCCGGCCATGCCTGTTTCCACACAGAGCCGCCCTGCCTGCCCCCGGTGCTGAGCCCCGGCGCCCGGGTAAGTACTTCCGAACCAGCAAGTGCACCAAGGGTTCCAAGTTTGAGGATAAGAGACGGGTCGGGCTGTGAGGAGTCTGAGCTGTGACCTCGCTCCCTTTCCGGTCCGGGTGTGTCGGGGAGAGAGCCGGGGCAGGGGCGCTCCCATCGGCGCCCCACAAAGCCCGTGACTCCCGGCCGTCCCCAGACACCACGGGTGGCCAGACGAGGCTCTCCCGTGGCCTTGGCCACGCTCCTACTTTTGTTCATGTCTGTTTCTCAGACGAAGCCGTGACGCCGGTTTTGCTCAGACTTCCAATGTGCCTCAGGAGACAGCGTCGGGGCTGTTCTGGGGCAAAGTCAAGACGTCCCAGATGTCACAAATGGGGGACATTCTTCTCTGTCTGAAGGGCACGTGCAGTGTGCCCTGTGCTTTTGTTCCCTGCAAGTTGAAGGATGTGTTCATTTCTGAATTGTTGACTCGAGTGAGTTTAATTAGAGCCGCGAGTTTCTTTCTTCAGAGAGAGCTGTGCGGGGCCAACGGCAGTCATTTCTCTATTTCGGGAGGAATTTACAGGCAGACCTTTGATTTAGAGGGAAATCTTAGGTTACTGGCGCCTGACAGTCGGTCTCTTCTCCGATCCCGGAAAGCGAGGCCGCGGCAGGCTGTGCAGTCTGTGGGCACGGCGGCTTGTGGGCATGCGGCTGTCCCCGGCGGTCAGCTCGGCAGGGACCGGTGCCAGGGTCCAGGGCTTTGCCATTAGCAGACGGTGAAGACGAGGGTGACGACAAAGGCTGCCGTCTGCGGGGCCGCGGGGGAGCGGCGGGGCTCTGACTCCCTCTGGCAAATCGGGACACGACCACCCCCTACCCTGCAGGGATGGCTCTGCCCCCCTCGGGGGCCATGCAGGGGTCGGAATGACAAGAGGCTGTCCCCCTGGGCACAGAAAGAGACAGCAAGCCCCATGTCACAGCCTGATGCCCGGGGTCCAACTCCGTCATCCTGGGCAGTGGGCACGGCAGAGAAGAAGGCCACAGAGGGGGGCAGGGGTGCCTGCCGGGCTGGAAGTGGCCCTGAGTGGCTCCCAAAGCCACAAGCGTGGTGCTGTGTTTCTAGCCGCCCGCCCTCCGTCTTCTCGGTCAGACACCGGTGACCTGGCGCGAGGCACCTCTTTACAGGCCCTTCTGCCGAGGCGTCCCTGCGGAGGAGCGTGGCTCTGGTGAGCAGCGACTGGTGACCGGGGGCTCCAGAGATGCAGCAGCGTCCCCGCCCCTCGCCTGGGGAAACCCACAGCATTCCCTGAAAGGAAAGAGGCGTCTTCCCCGCGGGGAAGCTCTGCTCCCCCAGAGTCAGGGTGGCTGGCACAGGGTCCACGGCCTTTCTGGAATTCGGCCTTCCTGATGCTTCCTTGCTATCTCCAGGGAGGTGGGAAGCAGAGCCGGACATCGGCCCACACCCCTCTGGTCTGTGTCTGCTGCTTCCAGGCACCCGGTTTGCAAAGATCTCAGTGAGTCCAATAGGCACAGGAGGCTCTTTGAGCATAAATGTCAAGCGAATGTCCCAACGGGCCTAGACACCAGAACGATGGCCCCTGTGTCTTTTCTTGGAATCCAGTCGTCTCTGCACAGAAGGTGGGTGAGCAGGTCAGGGCTGTGGGGTCCCGAGCGTTCTCTTTGGACAAGACAAGTTGTAATGGGTTGTGCAGTAGGTGAGGGCCTTGGCCCCAGGCTCAGTGGCGGTGGGAAGTAGCCCTCAGGGGCAGAGCGGAGCGCTGGGCCCCCGGGGGAGAGGCCAGGCCACCGGTCTCTGCCGGCGCGCTCCCCGAGGAGCCTGGTGTCTCTGGGTGCCCATGGCCAGACCCACGGCGTCCACCAGATGTGCGGCCACGGGGCTCATCCACCTCCGGCCAGAGCCAGAGTTCGGCAAACGGGAGGATCTGATTCAAGAGACAAGGGGGGTGGGAAGGGCGTCTTCGGAGGCCGGGAGACGGGGATTTCCGTCGCCCCTGCACACAGACTGAGCTCTCGCAGGCCGAGCGCACCCGAAGATATCCCGATGGCTGCTGATGAGACCTGAGTCCCCGGACGCGCGGCACCAGTCTTCAGAGAAAAGGCCTTCATCTGTCACTTACTGTGTGGTGGAGAAGCTGAGGCCCGGAAGCAGGAACGCACCCGCCCCCACCTCCACCCCACGGCCAGAGGCAGTGATAGGTGGATGGGAAGCTGGAAGCGTCCGGGGCCCTGGGTGTCCGTCCGGAGGCTCTCAGGCGTCGCATGGCTGAAAGGCAGGACACAGCAGACCTAGGAGTGCCCAGGGCTGGGGGGGCACGGGTTCCCCACAGTGTGGGCGGCACAGAAGGCTATTTTCGCTGTTATTGGTGCTTTTCTGGTGAGGAAAGGGAGCTCAGCGGTCGAAGCCAAGCCGCAGCCCGTGTCTCCGGTTCTAACTCGGCTCTGGTCCACGGCACAAGGTGTCTTGGCTCCTTGGCACTCTGGAGTGAGAGCGTGGGGGCTGCCCGGGCCCTCTCCAGCCAGGGAGGCCTGGATGAAGTGTCCTTCAGCCTCCAAGAGACTAGGAGCCAGGGGCCGTCGGGGTGGACGCTGTCCCACTGCCACTCTTCACCGTTCCCCAGGACTCAGGGGGTCAGTCACGGGACTGAGTGTCCTGCGTAAGGCTCGGCATACCCATAGCGTCATGCTTCACGCGGTCCCCCGAGATGGGGACCCCATGCAGGGAGACGGGGCTGCGGGCGCAGAGCAGGACACACAAGACGAAAGAATTTGGTATTTTCCTAGGGGCCTGCCCTCCAGCACTCTGCTCTCCGTCTCTCCCTTGGAATTCTCACCTCTCCAGCTTGCCTTTGGGTTCCCAAAGATGATGCCACCTGCCGGCATGGGCTACCCTCTCCCACCTGCAGGGTCACTTCCACCCCTAGAAAAGCTGAGCTCCGGTAGTTCCAGGACACTGTTGGATCCCCTGGAATCAGAATTCCTGGTGGGGAGTTGGCTTGTGGAAGCCACCAACAACGGTGGAACCCATCTGTCCTTTGATGGTTACTCTGATGTCATGGTGGCTGGCGCTTTCCTAGCTTTCCTGGTGGATTTGCAGAGAGAGGCAGAGAGACTCACGGGGATACAGGGAGGAGGAGGAGTGTTCTGGAAGGTCGGGCCACAGAGTGTCTGCTCGGCATTGCTCAAGGTCTGGAGTCCCCAATCCAGGGAGGGGCGGTGGTTCGGGCTGAGGGCTGGGAGTCAGCGGCTCAGCTCGCAGCTCTACCCAGCGGCTGTTATCCCCCTGCAAGCCTGTTTCAAGAGCCCTTTGCCCCAGACTCTCAGACAGGTGCACTCTGAAGCCATGTAGCGCAGCAAGCCCCCGCGGTCTTGCCCGTGGCAGGTACCTTTAGGTCTACTTTCTGGTCCACGTGACCAGCCTCTTGACATAAAACGGTTCCCAAGTTGCTGGAGGAAGATGTTCCAAATAATCAGAAGCTCTTGCTCAGAGAGGACAGAAGACCCTGGTTTATTGATTCTCTGTTCGAGAACAGTGTGGAAGTGCCGCTCCCTGCAGGAGGGAGGTTCTGGGGTTCCCAGACCTGACCTGCCTGCTTCCAGGCACCCCTGACACCGGGCGCCTCCTGGAAGGAGCTGTGCATGGTGGGGACTGGTCGCGTGGACCACCGAGGCCCTCGAAGGGTCTGCACGGTCAGTAAGGACTTAGGGGAGCCCACTGGCTTGGCTGTGTGCCGGCTTTGCCCTTGGTTTCAACTCAGGCTCTGTGTTCGACGTCCTGTCACTCCGCAAACACGCGCGTACCGCACCCACACCCACACAGCTGCCCGGCACCGGGCGTGTTTCCACGTTCTCGCGGACGTTCCTGTAAGCCAGTCCAAGTCCCATTTGGGGTTCCCACTAGTTACGGGCTGTCCGCAAATGAACAAAAGACAGATGCAAGAACCAGAGCCCCCAGGGTGTCCTCTGTCCCTTACAGCGCGCCCATAGGCGGCCACGGAGACGGGGTCGCGAAGACTGTTGCTTGTACGCGCGGTTACTCTAACGCACGCCCAGGGGTCAGTCTGGGGTGAAGAGGGGGAGGGCGGGGTGTGGCCGTTTCTCTGCCAAGTCATTTTTTAAAAGAGAGAGATCCACAGTCTAAGCTTTCTGGCGTGACCCAAAGAGCACAGCCCTGTCCTCCTCCCAGCAGAGGCCTCTGCTTCTGCCAGCAGCCGTCTCAGTCAGTGGCGGAGAGCACAGGGCATGGAGGCTCAGAGTGGTCTTGGGGTGGTCAGAGCCAGTGGGGGACCCGCTGCCATCCGGTCACACATACCAGGCGCTCAGGTGGCCTGAGCGTCCGGGAGCACTGGCGCCCCCCGGGCAGGGTGTTTGCTTTGACCAACGAGCCGCGGAGAGGGGCGTCTACAGAGTGAGTGGCCACAGGAGTGGGACCACAGCCTGTCCCGCTGACGCTCTTGGGGGGGACGGTCCACAGGCGTGTCAGACGGTGCACTCGCAGTGCTGTCCGTCATCTCCAGGCACGGGTTCTCAGCCTTCTGTGCTTTTCCAGGTGACACACTTGGGGCCCCGGCTCGGGTGGCCCCCGTCACCTGAAAGCGTCGGTCTGTGGCCGCCAGCTCGTGCGGTGGCCGCCACCGTGCTTAAGTGGCATTGTGACTCCTGGTTGACTTGGGATTCTGCTGGGGTGATGATGCCTCTCCTTACTCCCCTCGCCATCCGTGCCCGGAGCAGGAGACGAGGACCACTGACGGCTGGTCCTCCATCCCAGCGCGGTCCAGCTGAGCCCAGGTAGGGGCAGCCCCCGCCAGCAAACTCCCCAAAGACACACATCATGTGACAAAATAATTTAACTAGCGATCGCTCAGTGTATGTCAGACGCTGGTTTTCGAGGGCAACTCAATGTCACAGTGGTGACCGACTCTCTGTGTCCTAGTGCCGTAGAGCCGCTGAGGCCTGGCTGGCCCCGGGGGCTCTTCCCCCGCCCCTGCCCCAGACCTGGCCCTTGGCGGTCGTCACCTGTACAGTCACCCGACTGAGAACTCAAAGGCCTCCCGAACAAGAGTTTTCAGTCTTCTCACCTGGACCCTCGCTAGCTTTTCTTGAGGAGCTGGCCCCTCACTTTGCAAATGTGACTCCCCCACGTGCTTCAGCCCTGCTGTAGCCCGTAGGCGGGTGTGTGCCCAGATGCAGCCCCCGCGGCTGGGGGGATGGGAGGGGCCTGGCGGGGCCAACACACGTCTTACCTGGTATATGGTGCACAGCCCAGGCTGGCTGCGGGCATGAGAGGGCACAGGGCTCCGTCTCTGCTTGAACCAGGGCACCTGCCAGGGGGACACAGAGTGGCCGTTGAGTCCATGCAGTGCCACTGGCAGAGCCCCCAAGTCCTCCGGCAAACATCCCCTCCTGACCGGGCTTGGCAAATCCCTGCGCGGTGAGGAGGATAAGTGGGGGATGGAGGTCGGAGGGTGAGGGCGTGCGGATGATGGGTGGTGACCACCGAGGGGACAGAGGAAGGAGGAGACAGCAGCAGGAGCCCCCGGCACTCCGGGGAGAGGAACGTGAGAAAAAAAGGAAGAAGAAGAAAGGTTTAGGGAGAAGTTCTGGAGCCCTGAGCCCAACTATGTGACCAAATTTTCTTAACATTGGAGCAGGCACCAGACCTGTAAGATTTTGGACAGACAAGTGGAGGAAGCACCTTCCAGCCCGAAGTGACATGTTACAGGGCTTGTCAAGTCTACACTGGAGTAGAGAAGGTTCCCAGCTCTCCTAGGACGGGTTTCGATCTCCTGCAGCAGGTGTGGGAGCTTCTGTATGGGATTTACAGGAGAAACCACCGCTGTTCTGCCAGGGTCACTGTGCTCTCTCTGTCAGCCCTCCCAGCTTTCAGATACATGGAGTAGAGAGAGAGAGGGGAGAGAGGGAGAGAGAGAGAGGAAGGAGAGGGAAGGCACCTTACGGTGGTCAGGAGATAAAACTGGCATAAAGGATTTTAGCAGATGTCTCGAGTTGGCTGTGGATTACATGGATTTTATAAAACAGGTTACTGGTGGGTTCCGTGAGCAGTGAGCTGTGGTTACGCACAGGAGAATGTTAGCGTGTCTAGAAGCATTACTGCGAACTGCACACGGAGCTTCCCGAGGCAGATCTGGAGCGAGCGCGCCTACACCCCACCCCTGCTCTTCCCTACGTGGGAGCCGTGATTTCTGTCCCAGCAGGGCGGACTGGTGACTTCAACCCCAGGCACGGAGATCTGCCAGAGTGAGACAATTGTTTATGTCAACATCTCAGGGGACGAGGCTGCGGTGGCTTCTGCCTTGATGAGGCCTGGTCATCCCCACAGGCTGGGACCCCCCGCCCTACTGGTGGCAGATGGGCAGGTCCATGTTATACTCTTGCCCAAAAGGCCAAGAAGAATTTTCTAACTCATGCCCCCCCCCGCCACTGAAAACAATGCCCCTTCTTAATGAGGGGGACCAGCTCCTTGGGCTGCTTCCAGGTTGCTCTGGGGATCCGTGTCAAGCTACCCTCCCTCCCCCCATCCCCGGCACTCGGGGCTACGAGCGCTGCTGGCCATGCAGGCCGCCCACCCCAGCACGGGGAGGAGTGGGAAGATGGGCGTTCTCTCCTCAGGTGACAGCAGAGGGACGAGGGACGAGGCACTCCAGTGGCCGTGCTTGCCTGACCTCCCGTACAGGTACAGGAAGGGGGCTCGGGCACTGAGTGTGCCCCACGGGGCTGGCGGGGACAGAGGTGAGGCATGCCTCTCAGAGGAGCCCTCACTGGTGGGGCTTCCTCAGAAGAGGTCCTGGCGCTCTAACTCTTCCTACCTTTATAGTACTTCCTCTGAAGCAGGACGGCTCGGGGCAGTTGAGAGTGGGGCCGGAGGGACCTATGGAGACACTCTTACCCTTTCTGCGGGTTCTACGGTTCCTAAAGGCTAATAGGAGCTCTAGGGTGGGGACTCCTGCCTGGGATACGTTCCTTCCCTCCTGGGACACATTCCCTCCGACGTCAGCCCCAGCTCTCCATCAACCAGTCAGACTTGCCTGTCACCAAACATCTCATCCTTCGACCAAAAGGAAAACCAGTGACGTATGTCACTGTACATGCTGTGAACGGACGTAGTGGGCAGTGAGTGAGGACAAGGGCAGGTGAACACATCCAAATTAATTGTGTATTTGCTTTTATTTCTAGTTCATCCTAGACCCAACCTTATCCATGACCTTCATGCTCAACCGCATCCTTGGGAAGATCCCGTACCCTGCCGTATCCAGATTCCCGGGGTTCCTAGGGTGCTGGGACACAGCCTCAACAGGGTGCACAGGCGGGTGGGTCTCTCATGTGCCCAGTCGCCTGGGAAAGGCCGCCGAGTGGGCTGTGTCCCCCCCACCCCCCACCAAGGGAGAAGAGAATCTGTTCTGCACCCACACCACCCCCAGAGCGGGACAGCGCTCTCCGACGAAACTGAACCCAGCCAGAGGCATAAGCACAGCCAGGATGGACCAGAACGCTGAGCTGTCCCCGGAGAGAACAGAACAGAACATCTCTGTGCAAAAGCACACGAGTGAGATGCTGCCCTCCGTGTGCCGAGGGGGCAGCGCTCAGCCCTACACTCACCTGTGGGGTGTCACGTCAGGAGCCAGCGAGATCACCCGTAACAAATGCACTTCATGGGGGTGGCAGGGGGGACCCCAAAGAAGACAACTTGAAAAATTCACGTGTGGTTAGTTCACCACCCTTGTTCTGTTACAAAGTTTAATGAGTGCGTGAAGGAGGCAACCCACACGGAGCAGAAGCTGATCCAACAGGCGCACAGACACCCGGCAGGAGGCTCTCGCCATCAGACACATGACCTGATGCCAGGGTGTCGCTCACACAGGGGTGTGGCAGGACTGCCCGGAGCAGGGCCACTCGCCCTAATGTGGATCTCCCCCACTGAAGCCACGGGACCCTGGACTTGGAGGGTCTGGGGATGACGGGCGTAAGCTGCCTACAGCCGCAGAGCCGCCAACCCAGAACCGACCAGAGCGCCGACACTTCACAGAGACGTGCCTGGGGGGAACCTCAGAAAGCACGGCCGGAAATACACCTGCCACATCGCAAGTTCTCTAGAGAGAGCCGGGCAAAAGTGATGCACCAGACGGACGGACGGCCAGGTCACGGGCACACAGCCTCCCACGGAGTCAACCTGCTTTTGTGTGCGTGGCCGCGCTCCTGGGGGCGGGAGTTCTCCGCCGATAGGGTGTGTACGGGTCCCCAGGCCCCGGACTCGGGGGTTCAGGCACTGCGTGGCCAGGGGGGCTCCCCCGGCTTCCTACCCCATCCCTCCTGCTGCCTCTGAACGCCGCACTCCCCGCAGGGCTGCAGAACATAGCTACAAAATTGGGATGTTATGTCAACAACGAAGGATTAAGTGATGGTAGAACTAAAACGTGTTAAATGAAGATGCAGTGGGGAGAAAACCGGGAAACACAACGTGGTGGTTAATTTACGAGATCGGTTGTACCGCGGAGCGGTAGATGACAAATGGCTTTCATCCTGTATGATCAAAATTAGAGGCACAGAAACCACCCTGAGTACCGCAGGATGGGAGGCTGGGAGCAGGTTACCTGGGGAGCTCAGCGGTGAAGTCAGGACAGACAGACACAGCCATCCATGGGGACCAGCTTTCGTCTGGAGACATGAGAGAGTGGCCTGTCCCCAGCCTTCCTACTTGGGGACGGCCCAGGGGCACATCAGTGGTGCCGCTTAGTTACTTCATAAAACCTCACCCCTTCCAGATAAGAAGGAACAAGGGCAGTTTCCAAAGCGAATGACTGGTCTGGGCTTTGGCCACCGCACCCGCGTGGGCCACGGAGGGTGGGGGTTGAGGTCTGACAAGGGGGCAGTGGGCGGGCCGTGTCCACAAAGACCGCATGCACTTTCTCCTTCATCCTAAAGGCCTGGCCCCTGCCCCTGAGCCCCACAGCCCCGGGAGCTGGAAACCTGTTCTCTGGAGAAAGACAACAGAGCCCTTGTTTCCTCCCCCAACCAGGGAGCACGTTCTCCGTGAATGCGCTCTCCATCCACGGCTCTCAGAAGAACATCCCCTCAAGGAATTCATAATGCACGTTCCTTGAAGGTCACTCCCGGCCGCAGGAGGGTGGGTGTGGGCCGTGCATTCCGAGGATGGGGGGAGGGGAGGAGCCCCACGCGGCTTCGGGGGAGGGGGGCAGCGGAGGGGCCCGGGGACCAACAGCCCCCTTCCCAGGGGCCCGGCCTTCAGCCTTGCAAGATTCCACCAAGAAAAACCTACTGCAGACAGACAAGCAGAATAACTGCTCCCCCCCGCCCCCCCTGCCTACTTTACACCCCAGGTGGGGCAGCTGACGCTCAGGCCTGGGGGTGGCCCTTTCGGGTCTTGTGTACCTGAGACAATCGTCTAGGAATGACAAATGTGGAGACATGAAAAGGGCTTTTAGGGATGATAATCAGGCCCTTCGCTTCTCTTCTTTTCTCAAGCTTCGATCCAAAGATCTTTCTATGCATGCAGAGCAAAGCAGGAAGAGAAACAAACCCACACAATCACCCGCAGCCACCAGGAAAGACCCCAGAATCCTAGGGCCCCCGTGGGTGTGTGCCCAGGCGGAGAGGGCTTGAAGCTCACATCTCCAGGGTTTCAGAGCAAACAGAGTCCACAGCAGAATAAAGGCTCTGAACAGACACCAGTTTCCAGTTCTCCACATGGGAAGGCGTCGCGGGCCTGTGTTTCCAGGAATCCACTATGTGACGACGCGTGCAAACCTAACGGGTTTCTCTGGCATCAAAAGGCAAGGCTGTTTGTTTTCAAATCTGCTTTATTCAACATTCAGTACTGAACAGAACTGATACTTCAGAAATCCTAAAACAATTGTTTAAACATGGTTTTCATTTTTTCAAAATCCTGGGAAAATATTCCAATTCCTCTGGCTCCCTGATCATCGGACAATGCTATTTTGCAAAGTTGATGCCTACTTCTGAGATGAATCTTTTCTCTGAAAGTATGAGAGGGGATAAGAGCCTTAAAGCAACCGTGGCTGTAACTCTACATAAAGGAGGGAAAACACGTACCCACGTTCACACAGGTGTATGTGTCCATTCTGAAGTAAAGTCACAATGATTGATACCAGTGCATTCACAATTTTAATTTAGACCATAACCACCGAAACAAAGCTTGTTTTGTAATATGCGCTACCCAGCCGTTTAATCTTTTCTGCACAGTGTAAATGTTTTCCTGTTCCTTGAGTGAAGCAGAAGAGCTTAAACTTCCCAAACCGGCAAAGCCACATGCACAGGAGGGCTTGGAGGGACAGCCCGGCAGCCAGAGGCGGGGGAGGTTTGATAGCTGTGAGCAACAGCAGCGTCGGAAACAGGTCAGGTGACCGCCACGTCGGGGTGAGGACAGACCCAAAGTCCAAGCAACTGTCTACAAACACAGACCCCGAGAGAACCAAGCAGAAGGTGGACTGAAGACACAGCAACTGTTAGTGGCCAGAAGTCATGACAAGTGTCCCGTGAGAGATGATGGCACCTGGAGGCAGATGCCAGGGACCCACGAGCCACACCTGAGCCTCCAGGAGCCCTAATTCCGGCGCTGCCAAACTGCCCTCCCATTTATGTTCAACGATTTTACCATCATCAGTAATTTTAAAAAACTGTGGTCAGAAACTAAAGCAAATTTTAGAAACGCCTTTAAAATCGCAAGTCAGGCCCCTGCTCCCTACTTCACCCAGAAGAATCTTGACATTCTCAAAACTTTCAGGGCCAGTGCGTAGGCAGCCAGAGGGAAAGCTGCATCGTCTGTGTTTTGTAAGCACAGCCAATGAGCCCAGGAAAAACCCTTCTCTTTCCCGAAGGACCAGCTAAGACAAGACTGGAAAAAGACGCAGGACACGCTATGTGTTTGCTGCAACAAAGCCACCTGGGACAGCCCTCTGACCGGCCGTCGCCGCAGATGCCCCATGCGTCACCCGTCCAGGGGCTGCGGCTGGGAACTGGGTGGGCTACGATGGGAACCTTTTCCCTCCTGATACGATTTGTATCTACAGAATATTTACATAGTGAAACTTCAAAGACTCTCTCTTCAAATTAATGCAGCAACAAAATAATACAGTCTTGATTCATAAGCACGCAAGGATCCCTCCAGCCCTTTCCCCTAAATAACTCGGATAAAAGACAAAATTTGCTCAAGGCGAATTTAAATTTTGAGTTTGTTCAGAAGTCCTCAATCGCACGATTGTTGCAAGACAACGCAAAGCTGGCAGCACGGACTCTGAGGAAAATGAGCACAACCCTATGTCGACCCCAAAAGCGTCGACCCCAAAAGTGTGGGCACAGAAGCAGAATCAGCCACAGAGCCCCCGCATGCGAGACACTGGAGGACGGAGAATGTCCGTGATATGCATAGCACACCCCCCTCGAGATGCAGAATTCAGAATGTTCTCACCCTCCTGAGCCACATCCTGAAAGCATCCCCCACGGGGACAGAGGCCGAGCTGTGCGGGAATGCAGCGAAAGCAGCGACACAGCCCCCCCCCCGCCCCCACCCTCGGCCTCGAGCATGGCCAGCACGGCCAGCAGCTGGATGGCCGAGGGGCTCCGCCAGCATTTCCGCCGCAGCTTGGCTCACCTGCTGACTTTCCTTCCTTTTCCTTGTCAACTACCACGGACACACGTCCATGTGCCCCCAGTTACTCCTCAGAGCTCACCTTGCCTGAGCCCCGCTTGGGCACACCCCTGTCACCGCCAAAGAAGCGCCCGAGGGAGTCGAGGATGCCCGTGTCCCTGTGCCTCGGGAGGAAGGCGTGCCTGGCGTGGTCCATGGCACTCGCTGACGCCAGGTACTTGGATCCGTGCCTCTGGGAGGGTCTTTTCTGTGACGCCATCACATCCAGGCCCTCGGGAGTGGCTGCACTGTCCTCTTGGATGGTCTGGAGCTCGTCTGACTCCGAGGGCCTGTCTTTGAAGGTGTTGTCCTCTCTGCCCGGAGCATCTCGGGAAAAGAGGCGGATTAAGTGGGGGCGGCCCCCGGGGTCAGCTGGGTTGGCGTCCTGCCAGGCATTCTTTGGGTCCGCTGTGCGCTTGGAGTCTGTCACCGCTGTGTCCTGAGATGGGGTCCCATTGTTCTGCTCCACATCTGCCTCCCCTGCAAACAACAGTGAGACATGAACACGGGCCGTGCAAAGCAGAGCGAGGGACAAAGCTGCATTCTTCCAGGGCGAGGGACCTGCCTGTCTCCTACCAAAGCCACAGAGTGTGAGCGGGGCCGGCAGGCTAGGCGGCAGCCCCCACGGCTTCTGGAAGGTCCTGACCTGCCCTGAGCGTCCTACCTGTGGGTCTCGTCTCAGCGTCCTCTACTCAACATCTGGCACTCCAGGCCAAGCACACCCTGCTTCCCACGGAAGCGGCCGGCGTGGACACGGCCGTCACCCCTGGGTTTTCCCACGGCCGCACGGGGACAGGCCAGGACTGTGGGACGCTCCAGCAGTGCCCAAGCCCAACGCGCTGGGAGCACGAGGTATTTTTAGCGTACTTGATGAAAATGGAACTTCCCACGTCTTTCTGCAATGCATGCCCTGAAGAAACGGGCATTTAGAATTCTTTAGTTTCCAGATCTCACAGGAGGCCTCTTGCTCCAGAGAACTGCTTATTCAGGACATTTCCATGTGGCTTTTCTGCGAGCAGCCACAGTGGTAAAGTCTGAAGTGGGAACCGCCTGTTCCCTGGGCTTCACCATCCCTCAGCTCTTACACACAGACACAGACAGAGCCTTTCCTTCCAGAATGGCCGTACCCCCATTCTGCCCTCAAGGTGCAAGTCAGGTGTAAGTGCACGTCCTCTCCACACCACCCCTAGTTACTTACCTAGAGAAAATGTGGGTTTACTCACATGTTCCTTAATATCAGCCATCCATCCACCCAAATACCCACCAGTCTGCTCACTGACACTTACCCAACAGCAACGCGCACTTAACCATTCATCTGCTCAGCCACCTGCTTAGTCACCTGCCCCCTAACCACCCACGGCTCCATCTACAGACCCGTCCACCCAGCTACCACCCCACCCAGTCACTCACCATCCTTCCACCCACCCAGATACCCAACAACCACCCACCGTCCCACCCAGGCTCCCACCCACCCAGACACCCAACAACCTCCCAACTACCCACCTCCCAACCTCCCAACCACCCACCCACCTGGCCATTCAACCATTAGTAAGTGTAATGTACTGAGCTAGATGTTTGGGCTTCAGTAATGAACAAGGTGTGGTCCTTGTCTCATGAACACTGATGGAAACGAGTGTTATGAAATGAAGTGTTCCCAAAATGGCAGGTCCCCATCATAAACCCCTGTCCCTATGCATGTGAACGTGTTTGGAAATAGGGTTTTTTGTAAATATAAGCATGGTAGGACAAGGTTGTACCAGAGGAGGGTGGGCCTAACCACACGGCTGGTGTCCGTATGAGAAGAGGGGCTTTGGACGGAGACACAGACGCACGGGGCAGAGGCCGTATGATGGTGGCGGGGACACGGGGACGCAGGGACATGGGGATGCGGGGACGCCAGAAGGTAAGAGGTGGGGGTCCTTTCCGAGGGCCGGCAGCAGGAGCACAGCCTTGCGGATACCGGGTCCCAGACTCCCAGCCTCCAGAGGGTGAGAGAGGAAGTTCCTGTTGTTATAAATCACCTAGTTTGTGCTCATGTGTCGCTGTGGCCACAGGACACAAATACAGTGTGTACCTTCACAACCAACCTGGGATAGCTAGGCCAACAGAGCAGGGTAAGGGGCTTCAGGGAGGCCCCATGAGGGATGGAATGAGTGGGCCAAGGGCACACTGGGGTGGAGTGCGGCTACCTCTACAGGGGGTGGACGCCCGCAGAAAGACCTGGAGCCAGAGGGCTGGTGAGAGGAGCAGGCGAGTGGGAGGCCCAGGCGCCTGGTCAAGACTGCACAGGCCTCAGGGGCCAGAAAGGCTCCAAGAGGGACCAGAGACCCCTGTGGGATGTGGGCGGGACCAGACTTCCACGTAGAAGGTGGCTGGGCCTGCAGGTGAGCACAGGCGGGAGGGACCGACGGCCACAGGAGAGACGAAGGTGAGGCCACGGAGGTCCCCTTGCAGGGGCCAGGAGGAGCCCAGCAGAGGCAGTGGCCTCTTCCTTGCGTCACACATATTCTTGGAAGTGTGCACGTCGACAACATGCACTTTCACTAACACAACGGTCCCTAACACATCGGTCACTAACACAACGGTCCCTAACACTTCGGTCACTAACACAACGGTCCCTAACACATCGGTCACTAACACAACGGTCCCTAACACATCGGTCACAGAAGGCAGATGGTTCCACGCTCTTTCACCAAAATCACATTGGTCAGGAGACGGCCCCACGGACGACACCCATCAGGCAGACGTGATCATCACCCATGTCTCCAAGGATGAGGGTGTCACCCCCAACGTATGTCCTCACTGTTTGCCAGGGACAGAGTTCAAGGCAGACACTTGGCACTGGGACCACCGTGACCTCACTCAGGCCCCTGTGGGACAGCACGCGGCTGGGAGGTGCACCCAGGCCTTAAGGACACGTCTCTTAGAGCACGGCCCGTCGTCTCCGACCACTGATCAACTTGAACCCCATAAGAGCACGATTATTTCTAATGAGTCTACTAAATGCCTCCCTGCCTCGTAGCCACAGGCCAAACCACGGCTGGGGTCAAGCCCTAGGTTTTTGCAGGGACGCGTGGCTAATTTATACGTTGCTCCAGAAATAGGGTCTGAACCTCTAGCTCTGCTTTATACTCTGTGGCTAATAGGAATTAATGCAAATGTGCTAAAGAAACAGAAGCTGCATTGTACATAATTAAACGCATTAACAAAACACAAGCACATCTGAATACTAATACATGTACAACAGTTGGGCTTTGTGTCCCTGAATAGGGCTGTTTGTGAGGCTCAGAGAAGGGCCTGTGTGTCCTAAAAGGAGCTTCTCTGAGCACAGGGGCGCGGGGAGCGGTTGAAATCTGTGGATGGGCAGCATTTCTGGTTGGGATGAGAGCAGTTTAATTTGTCAATTAATATCAGCTTTCATCAAGTTAAAGCCCGATGCCGAGTTTTTATTTTGACTCTAACTACGGAGCGAAGCGCTTGGTGCACGATTAGGGAGGCATGGGCTGGATTCTGCCAGGACACGTGGTTAGAATGCTCTAGCGTTATTCAAATTCTACAGGAATTTGCAGTAAAACTTCTTTACAAAAAACAAAACAAAACAAAACAAAAAAAAAAGAACAAAAAAACCCACCTCAATCCAATTGCTAGAATGACCCCCAGAAAACTTTGGTGGGAAATGTCCGGGACTTCTGAAAGCAAGGCTGTTAAAATCCCAGAATGGCTTCCCGGGGAGTCTCTGCGGAACCGAGACGTCACTCACGCCAGAGTCGCTCTGGAACAGAGACGCCCACCAAGCAGGACGGTGGTACTGGGGCAGCGGTGTGTGCAGTTAGTAAGGCTCAACCAGGTCAGAACCCGAGCAAGACTCCAGCTGGAGGTCTCGGTGGCCCCATTTCCACCTGTGAGTCCGGCTGTCTTCCATCCATGGAACCCTAGCAGGCAGGTGTCCTAAACCCTGTGTCTTCTCCCCCTGGATTATATCTTACTTGACTGACTGCCTTCTTCCTTTTTCCCTTTTCTTTTCTTTCTTTCTCTCTCTATTGCTCTTTCTTCGCCACTGTTTGCTGGGGTTTCACTCCACCATCATTGCTGGTCCGTAGACTCCAGCCTCTCTTGCGGGATTCCCTTTACCCACAGCTGCTGGAAGCGCCTGCACGAGGCCTCCCAGTCCACGCCCCTCGCGCAGGCCCCAGTGGCTCCCCACTGCCACGAGCTCCTAGCAGAGGTTCGGCTGTTCTTCCGTTCTCGCTCCAATAGGTGCCCGCACGCGGGGATTTATTTGAGAGAGAGGCCGCCCAGAGCCCCGGGAAGGGAGGCCTTTGCCGCCTGGCCTGGGTGTTCCAGATTCAGTATGGACAGCCCTAGAAGCAGGTGGTTTTAGGAGCCCCTCTGTTCATATGAGAAAACAGACGCTGGAGTGTTACACAGGAATCGGTGGGGAAGTTGATGTTGGCCCAGGTCTGCGATGGGGACACCGCGGCTCTGGGGGCCTCACACCCACTCTTCCTGCCCCAACAGGCTTTACCTGCAATGAGGTGTTTGCCTCTAAGTGGAAGACTTCACTGCGGAAAACTGGCAGCTACACCACATGTGGGTCACAGCTGCCTCATAGGTCGGGGCTGCGGGGAGAGAGACGGCCTTAGCAGAGAGCCACCCGGCCCGAGTGTAGAGCTCAGCCAACGACCCCCCTGCCAACAGGAGACCCGGCTGCACCCACCTGTGGACTCTGCAGGCGCAGGAGGGGGTGTGTCCCTGCACGCGCCCCCACTCAGCCACACCAGCCACTCCCGACTTAAAACAGGGGTGCGCATTGGCAGGACATGTTCGGGAGAGCTGGACACCAAAACAAGCTGACTTCGGGAATCCTGTATCGCC
The DNA here is from genome assembly GCA_004024605.1 of Pteronura brasiliensis. NCBI lineage: Eukaryota > Metazoa > Chordata > Mammalia > Carnivora > Mustelidae > Pteronura > Pteronura brasiliensis. The sequence goes on along the minus strand of PJEN01008745.1, from coordinate 21,847 downwards.
TCTCCGGCCAGAAGGGCCACCCCTGAGCACACAGGAGCTCTCCGTGCTTGTTTGGAAAACTCGCCCTCTGTAACCAGAGCAGGACACGTACCCAATACCCCTGAGACTGTCTCAAACAATGGGATGACAAAGGGATTATTGTCCTATAGTTAAATACTACAACTTTTTATTTTTGTTTAGTTACTTTCTTAAAGATTTTATTTATTTATTTGAGAGAGAGTGAGTGAGAGAGAGAGAGAGAGCACGGAGTGGGGGAGGCAGAGGGCCCAGGAAGAGGCAGAAGCAGACGCCCTGCTGACCAGGGAGCCCGATGTTGGGATCGCAGCCCAGGGGATCCCCTGCTAGGATCACGACCCGAGCCGAAGGCAGGTGCTTAACCGGCTGGTCCGTCCAGGGGCCCAATATTCCTACTTTGCAAAGCAGAGTATGTATCTCACGGTCTCCTCCAATGCACCCTGGAAATCAAATTTCATGAATAACTTCCATCAGAACCGTGCATGTGTGTGTGTGTGTGTGTGCATGTGTGTGCACACATGTGAATGTGTACACGTGTGTGTGCACGGGAGAAAAAGTACAGATGTCAAGCCACAGCTCGACCGGAGAAATCAGAAAGCAGAGGGTGGCTGCCGATTCTGCTTTCCTTACCAGGTTGGCGGAGTGGCGAGTTAGTCACTGTCCAGATACCCAGGTGTGCATCTTAATGACAGCACGGAGTGCACTGGGGGGCCCTGCCCCCTCACCCCCACTGCCAGGTGCAGTCACTGGGGAGGAGAGCTTAACCTCGGACCTGCAGAGCATCACGGACCCGCTACAGTGGATAAGGGCTGCTTCCTGCCCGCGGAGATGCTGTTGCTGGGTGCGGACCCAGCACTTTTCGTCCCTTCGCATGGACTTGGGAAGCTGCACCCATGCCATGCTGAGCCTGTGGGGTGCGGCCGCTGTGGCACGGCCCCGGCTGACCTCCTGGGTCTGCGCCTCTCTCCAAATGCCAGGTCAATGCCAATAACGGCATTTTTCCAGTTACTTGGAGCATGACTCCGACTGCTCACGGACCAGAACAAACCACCAGGAATCACCTCTGTGAATGCAAGTCCCTCTGTTAAATCGAGCTCAATGAGAAACTTCTACTCGGAAGATGGGACCGTGCCAACCTTCACATTCTCTCCTCTGAGCAGGAATCCGGAAACACTACACCAAGGGGTTTGTCCAATAAGGACTTCACTTGGGTCGTTGAATAACATCCCATATTCAAGGATGATCAGGTCTTCGGTGAGGCAGAAACAGCGAGAAGCCATCGTCACTCAGCTGATAAGCGGTTCTGCCAATATGACACTGTGACGTGTGCAGTAGAGACCTGCCTGCCCAGGCCATCGCTGTCGGTTTATTTTGCTTCTGTGCGCCGTTCCCTCCAGACGGCGGGGCGGACTTCCCGGGCCGGGGACGTGCTGAACCCTCGGGGCAGCAGACGCCTCTCCATCCTTCTGTCTTGGGACTTGGGCAAGTTATTACGATGCCCGCTAGAGCGTCAAGAGAAAACACGTAACTGCAATAGCCTCGCTCAGTTTCACTACAGAAAGGAGATCTCGTACTGAAGGACCAGGAAAAGCATCTCTGAATGAAACTGTAGAATGAATTTGGGTCACTTTTGGACTCTCCTGCCAAGAGGCTGCTCCATTTGCCCCCGTCTCCCTGGCCCTGTGAGTGACCTCCAGCGAGGTCAAGGCTGGGAAAGCACGAGGAAGCCCCAGGTCTCCGCCACACCTGAGATCCAGATCCAATTCCCCTGGAAACACTCCAAACCCCCAGACACAGCTGCTTCTACTTTGGACCCTCGGCTCTCACTCTGCCACCGACCAGGACATCTCCCCACGGAGCAGCTCTTGTGAGCAGTTCTCCATATGTATTTTTTCTACATGACATCCTTCAAATATTTGGACAGAAAATAAAATGTGACTTTCATTTTGAGGGATCAGACTGGTTTTATCCATCTTTTTACCTTGGCTTCTAAAAGCATCTCTTCTCAGGGCATATCTGCTTAGGTCCCACACCCAGAGTACAAGTCTGGTTTGTTGGAGTTGCATTAAGATCCCATAATTGGCCCCAAACCCCACAGAGTCCTAACTGAACTGATTTAATGAGTCTGTCCTCCGTTACTGGGAGTTTTCATCCAAGGAACTAGGACTCTTCCTGGCTCCATAACGCGGGTCCCCAGCCTGCAGTCCGAGCCACCTCCCTGTGCTGGGCTCATACACCGTGGGCCATGGTCTCCGCGGCCCCAGAGGAGCCTGCCCAGAGTCACTGCTTCCGTATCTTGTCTCAGGCCCAGAGGACAGATGACTGCTAAGGGTCAATGGGACTCCTAAGCCTAACCCTTGTACAACAAGCTAGGGACAAGCATTCTTAGTAGCTGGACAGAAGCCTCCCGACCAGCCCGCACCACTTTCTTGTCTCCCCTGGGCCACACACCTCACGCAACCCTGCTTTCGATGCTGTGTGGTACCCATGGAGAAGGGACCCCGAGATCGCGGGGACCCTGCCTGGAGAAAGTTCTAAATGGGGCAGCCAGGCCCCTTCCGGGGCCAGAGAGGGCATCCGCATAGTGACGGGGACGCTGGCGCCGGGACACTTGGTAATTTTATCTAAATGCACAATGGCAGAATTCAGACAAGCTGCATGCTCTGTTTTCCGGCCACACTCAACAGCAGTTTTCTCCTGAGTGATCCACAATCCGCTTTCCTAGCTGCGGGTCCCTTCAGGAAGTAGGACCCAAAACTAAGTCCATACATCGAAATGCGCCCGCGTGTCCTCTTTGTCATAACCGTTCAGATGAATCCTTAGTTTCTAGCTCGAAGTCACAGCATGACCTAGATTAAAGGGACCATCGCTATGGAATGAAGCCACAGAACGGAGATCTTCAGTGATCTCGTCTCCGATTGGTTGTTTGTAAACTCATGCTTTAACTTTTTCCCTCACATGTTTTCACATCTTAAGGATCCCCAAGATGTCTGAAGCCATCATAGAGTCAGGAACACCACAGCTGACCTGAATTCAGGTCCTCTGTAGACAGGCCCAAGTTCACATCCTTCAGAGCGGGGGACTGAAGTCACGCGCCATCCCTCACAGTCAAGAAGAGCTTGAGATACCGAGATGGCTGCAAAGAGCTCGAGACGTTACCAAAGCCCCAGACCCTCGCAGAAGAGCTCCTACTTCCAAAATAACCGACAGAAGCGGCATCGCCTCCTGCAGCCCAGGGAGAACCATCCAGAAGCCCAGGACTGTAGGTGGAAACAGGACAACACCGACTCTCCTCCAGAGGTCTTCCTAAATCCTGGTCGCTAATGTCGGCGGGCAGACGGCGTGACTCTCCTGTGTCAGGATTTTTATGGAAGGCAGTTTTGCCGATGAGCACATCACCCTCCGGAGCACGTCTGCTCGCCTTCCGGCAAGTCCAGCCGTGGGAGCTGGTCCTCCCCAAGCCAGCCCGTCGCTCACCGCTCTGAACACCAGCTCCTTCAGCGAGAACCTGCTCCATTCCCCCAAGCAGAGACTGCAGGAGAGCTGGAGAAACGCGACTCAGAGACTGTGACCCCCGTTTAGACCCGAGGCTGGGCCAGAGGCCCATCTTCACTGAAGGTATGAAATTCGTCATCAGTTACAGCAGAACGAAATTTCCAGGCTGCTTTTCCACGAAGGAGGCATTTTCTGTTGCTGTTACTGCCTGTTTTCTAGTGTTTTTGCCTGGACACTCTAGGCCTGGAGGTGCGAGCTCTCCACAGTGGGGGAGGGTCCCACCACCAGAGTCGAGGTTACAGACTCTCCTTGGAGTCTTGGTGAGGACTGACTGAGAAAAACGCGCCTGGACAGCAGAGAAGCGTAGTTCAGCTCCTGAACTTGCTACAACCAAGTGCGAAACTAAATACCCGCCGGCGTGCGGTTCTTACCGGTGGGCGCACTTCACGGCTGACGCTGGGAGCCGCAGCTGCAGGCTCAGCCCGCCCGCCTTGCCCCGAACTGCCTCCAAGCAGGACCAGGCAGCCTTCCTGCGACCCTGTCACTGGGGAACCCCGTCTCCCTCCCCTGAGGCCTGAGACCAGGAGATGGGGGTGTGGGCGGGGCTTTGGAGGTGGAGGCAAAGACCCCTCCCCAATCTAGGGTCAGAAATACCCCGTTTCTAAGCAAGGTTCTTCACACCGGGCATGCAGGTGTGATGGGCCCCAGAAGGAGCATCTTGCCAGGTCTATGTGTGGACCATCAGCCACTGCCTGCCACGGAGGGGGGCCGGAAGCACCAGGCTGGGCACCAAGCGTGTGGCCCTGCGGGGCTCTGATTAACCCTGAGGCCAGTGCCCCTGGGGGAAAAGCTGGGGGCCAGCAGCAGGGGGCAGCCCGCAGGTTCTGCAGCACGGACCTGGGAACCACTGCCCCTGCCCGAGCCCCCAGCTCCCACCCTGGAGACGGAGGCAGGTGAGGACCCCTTTCCAGCAAGGGGCTGCCTTCCATCAATGGCCACAGGCCAGGCTTGGACAGAACCTCACTCTAAAAAGACAGAGCCACATGTGGTGCCTGGGGGGCTCCATCGGTGAAGCGTCTGCCTTTGGCTCAGGTCATGATCCTCCAGAGTCGCTGGGCTCCCTGCCCGGTGGGGGGCCGGCTTCTCCCTCTGCCTCTCCCTGCTGCTCATGCTCTCTCTCTGGCACGCACTCTCTCTTTCTTGAATAAGTACATAAAATCTAAATAAATAAATAAATAAATAAATAAACAAATAAAAAGACGGCGACAAGCATGCTGTCCAGTGGAGTAGAGGCTGAGGTGGGAGCCCATGCTAAGTGCACATGACCGTGGTTGGGCTGGCTGTCGGTTTAAGGAGAAGGGGCCCCGGGGGTGCCTGTGTGCCTCTGACCTGGCCTGGTTGGCCCCTCTCTGCAGAGGAGGTGGCGGGGGGGGGGAAGGGGCATGGGGGATGGTGGGGGTTGGGCGGGTAGATCCGTGGAATTTGCGAGCGTAGGCCAGAGCTGAAGAGGACCCTCCTTGTTTGTGGAATACTTCTGTCCCTGGCCCGCTGTGCTCGGGGTCACCAGGGAGGGGACGGAAACAAAGAGGCCTATGTTTCTGGCTGTGGATTTGCTGTGGCAGAAATTCTGCATCTATGAGAGGCGCGCGGCCGTCCTCCCGGCCACGCTGGGATTTCTTGAAAACTTCTCCACAAACGAATCTTATCAACCCACCCATCTCAGCACGAAAGCCTCCTTTGTGTACCCAGAACATACAGTGTTTATTTGCTCTAAATCGCTCTAAATTCCTCCCACAGCAGGAATGGGGTCACGGGAGAGGCAGCCCGGAAGGTGGGGCCGGGCTCCGCTGTGAGTCCTGGCCTCGCAGGGCCCGAGTTTCTTCGTCTGACAAGGTGGGTGCAAGCGTCCCAAACACAGCTGGTATCTAGATGTGACTCGGACAACAGCCCGGTATGCACACCGGTTCTGTGCCACGAGCAGCCTCTGTAGGTCCCTGCTGCAGCTCTGCACCTGCCACCAAAGGGCCCGGAGAGGCTGCAAGGTTTCTCCCACAGAAACGGCATCACAGGAACACTGAGCTGCTTTTCAGGGGGGCGTGCGATCGCTGAAATGAGAGTATTCCTGCCTTTACATCTATTTTACCCAGGGTGGGGAGGGGCGCTCAGTAAGTCCCAGGGGAATTAAACTGGATCTGCACTGTGAGGCCACAGGCTGGCTTACGTCAAATCCAGTTGACTTTGGCTCTTGGTCCCACCACCTACTCTGTGGCCTCGAGCACGTGAGCTCATCTCTTCAAGTCCCGAGGGCCTCTGCTGCAGAGCAGGGCGAACTGTTGGCGCTCCCCCACCACACTGCTCTGACAAGTCCTTGAGGGGCCCATGATAAAGTGTCTTAGCACTGGTGCATGGTGACGCCATCAGTCAGGGCTTCTGTTACTGTGGCTGTCACAGTATTTGAAAAAAAAAAAAAAAAGACTCTGGCAATACTGTGCACAACGGTAAGAGCCTATACAGCTTTCACCCAGCCACCCATCTACCCACCCATATACTCGTGCACCCATCTGTCCACCCACCCACCCACTCTCCCATCCATGTATCCACCCACACTCATCTACCCACCCTCCCATCCATCCATCCTCCATCCACCGATCCATCCTCCTATCCATCCATCCATCCATCCATCCATCCATCAATCCACCCATCCATCTATCCATCCATCCTCCATCCACGCATCCTTCTTCTATCCATCCATCCATCTATACATCCATCCATCCATCCTCCATCCACCCATCCATCCATCCTCCTCCTATCCATCTATCCATTCATCCTTCCATCCATCCTTCCTTCCTTCCTTCCTTCCTTCCATCCATCCATCCTCATCCACCCATCCATCCATCCTTCTATACATCCATCCATTCACCCTTCCATCCATCCATTCATTCTCTTCCTATCCATCCATCCATCCATCCATCCATCCATCCATCCATCCTTCTATACATCCATCCATCCATCCATGCATCTACCCACCCAATACACGCTTCATTCCTATGTTAGGCAGAAGTCTAAGAATGGCCCCCAATAATTCTCATAATTACCAAATTCTCTTAGGTAATCCTTAAAAACCTGTATAAGTGATGAGGTATCCCTTGTGATTATGTTATATCACATTGAAAACAGAAGATTATCTGAGACTGTTTAATCCAACCACAGGAGCCTTTTGGAGGCAGAGAGTTTCTGCAGTGGGCAGCCGGCGCAGAGGTTAGAGGGACTCCCAGGCAAGCCGTAAGAGACGGGCAGCAGCATCTCAGGCTTCAGAGATGGATGGTCTAAGGGCAGAGATGGGGCTCCAGCTGCTGAGGGTGACCGGGAAGGCAGCCAGCAAGCAAATGGGGACCCGATCCCAATAACTACATGGAACTGAACTCTGCAAACAACCTTCGTGAGCCAGGAAGTAGATTTTCCCCTGAGCCTCCAGAGAAGAGCTGGACCCGGACGACCTCTTGGTGCCAGCCTTGCGTGACACTGAGCAGAGGACACGTGCCAGCCAGCCTGGACTTCTCCCCATGGAGCCAGGAGACCCAGAAGGATTGTTTTCAGCCACTAAGTGTGGGCTGCCTGGAGACACCGCGACAGAAAATGACACATGGCTACTGTGGGTCGGGGGGGAGTGGCTGGAAGTGAGCAGAGGAGTTCCGGTCCCTTGTACAAGCTCTCAGGATAGGAGGTAGGAATTAACCCCACAATGTCATGGATAACCACATGCAGCTTTACACGAAGGAAGGAATCTAGCCGGGGGAGGGCCTCAGGGCCGGGGGAGGGCTTGGGGTCAGAGAAGCTTCCCTGTGACCGTGGGTGAGCAAGGGTTCTCCAGACACCAGGGTGCTGGGGCTTTGGCAGAAAAGACAGCGGGCACCAAAGCTGGAGTTGGGAGGGGCCCGGATTGTGGCAGGGACCCCAATGCCATGTGCAGCGGCCAAGGAAGGTGGGAGGGAGGTGGCGTCCTACTGGAAGCAGCCTTCGCAGCCAGAGGGCATCTGGGTGCTGCTTCGACTCCCTCGCTGTGGGGCTGCGGGAAAGACAGTCACCTGCCGGGGGACGGAGGGTGGGAGGGACAAGGGCCTCCTGGGACAATGTGGGCCTTGTGTGCCGTTTGGGGATAGCGTGATAGTCACCCTGCTGCTTGTGACTCCTGGACTCCGTCTCGTCCTCCTGTGTGTGTGTGTCCGCGTGCATGTGTGTGTGTGCACACGCGTGTGCGGGCACATGGGTGCTGGGGGACGGTGCGGGAGGGGAGGCTGGTGTGCCAGGTCCTGTTTGTGCTTCCACGCTACTACAGGACTTCCGCCCCGTTAGAAAGTTCTGCCGTTCGTTGAGCACAGGTTTGTTTCCTTTTATTAGTTTGGGGATGTTGGAAGAAAGATTGAGGCAAACACTAGCTCTATGGGATCGTTTCTGTCTCCCATGCTCTTCCAGGCACCCCCCCCCAACCAAAAACGCTCAGGCCCCTGCGTGTGCGCATTCTTGGGTGCCCCAGGGGCCCATCTCCAGTCAAAGGTGCAACCTTCCCAGGGCGATGCCGTCTGTCCTCCAGGCCTCACTGACCTTGGGCTTGTGTGACCACCCTCCTCCCAGCTCTCTTTCCCTACTTCCAGACTCTTTTCCCTGGGTCCTGTGCCATCCAGTGTCGGCCCCCACCAGGCCAGCAGCTGATCCCCGTCCTCCACACCGCCTGCTCTTGGGCTCTGAGCACCAACACTCTCGCTCCTTTATCCGGAGGAGTAAATAGGGACGTCACGTCTAGGGACAGACTGAAGGCTGAGGGAAAGGCAGAGGGGGCTCGCGCCACAGCAGGCACCCTATTTCCGAGGACTGGCTGATCAAGCACACAAACACCCTTCTCCAGTGATGCTCTGTATTCAGGAGTGTGTCCAGGGTTTGGAGAGACTGGCCAGTGGCGCAGAGACTGCTGGAGGGCCCGTTTTTATAAAACTCTCCAGCATGGCTCCTAACGGTCCTGGCGGAAGGTCGGCGGGCAGGAAGGAGGAGTGCATTCTGCTGGGCTCTGCAGGAGGGATGCAGAAATGAGTTAAGAATAGACCCTCCGGGAGAGTTCTGGCTATGCTGACTGGCTCTGTGAGCGCGGCGGGGGATTAAACCTCACCTTTCCCGGCAGAGTGCCGGTACTCTTTAGGGAGACTGTTCTGTACAACTGAGGTGTCCGGGGTCACGCTGACACCCGACAAGAGTGGGCACATGCCAGGCACTGGTGACGGATGGGACGTGGCCCCAGGGGAGGTGTGGGGAGAGCGGGCCACCAAACTGGCCTCCTGAGTCAGGGCATGCTAACCAGCTCCACGGAAAGCCACTAGTTCGGAGAGGAACACTGCTGCATTGGCAGGTTATTTCCAGACAAAGTCAAAGTCACAACGGCGAGTCATAAAGTCATCCATAGTCCCCCCACCAAGACTACATGCAAATTAAGTGTTCAAACCGTCGTGCAAATGATGCCTGGGTCGGCGCCAGGGTCCATAATCGAACCCAGTCACTGCTGCTGGAAGAACATTCGGCACAGCACCCAACAGATCAAAGCATTGAAGGGCTCATGGATCTGCATTATTACCTGCACAGAAACTAAGAGTCTGTGTCAGAACTCTTAGGTTAAAGGACACAGAAACATCAGCTCAGTTTAAAGGAAAGCAGCACGGTAGCAAGTAACAGAGGTGGGCGAACTCCAAAATACCAGCTCAGAAGCACGAGAGAGGCAGCCTCTCCAAGAACTGATGGGACGACGGGTTCTGCCACACCCCCCCATTGCCATGTGGGGACCACAGGGAGCACACAGCTCTGTCCCAACTGGCCATGCAGTCGGGCCCAGACAGTTTGACCCCAGAGCACGCAGAGAGTGGAGACGCCAGCCCAAGTTTCCTGATACCCTATTGCGTACTTTCCCCTAACACTTCATGACTAGTCCTGGGAATTAGACAAACGGAAGGCCCCAGATCTGTGACTGTTTCGTTCTGCCTTATATTCCTACCTCCCCAGGGCTTGGAAGGGAGCAGCTGTGATATATGGGTGCACGCGTGTGGGCATTTGTGTTCATGGATGCACACACGCACACAAGCAAATGTCCGTGCACTACTCGCTGACCGGAGGAATTGTTTACCAGTGAATTCATATGGTGGGTGCTGCTGTTAGCTTCTCATGTAACAGATTTAAGGTACAAGAAGTTTTATGACTGTTTCACAGGCAGAGTTCTTCATTTCTGTTCTATTCTGAGCACAAATCAACACGGTTTCCCTGAGTTAGCAAGGCAGTCTCATCATCAGTGATGTAGAAGGTGTTGGCAAACTTTGCCCACAACCAGATCTGGCCCATCTCCTGTTTCTGGATAGCCTGCAGGCTAAGAATTTTTTTTTTAAACCTTCTTAAATAGTTTGAGAAGAAAAAAATAGTATTTCATGACACACGGAAAGGATATAAAATTCAAATTTTGGTGTCCAGAAATAAAGCTCCATAGGAATACAGCCAATGCTCATTTACTGATGAAACCATCTGTAGCTGCTTCCAGGCTCCAAAGACAGAGCTGAGTAAGCACCGAAGAGACCATATGTCCTGCAGAGCCTGAAATATTGGCTCTTGGCCCCCTTTACAGAGAGTTTGCTGACCTCTGCGATCAGCTGATTTTCAGCTCTAAGAACGGGAGGTATTAGGCAGCATTCAGAGGATATAGCACCGGGAGCTGAAGGTCACAACCTCTGGAGAAGTCACTGTGCTGTGAGCCCGAAGCACCGGCATTTACTTAAGTCCTTCTCTGGCTCCAGAGACAAGGACGTATGGCTCTACTTGCTCTGGGCTTGAAGCTTTTGAGTCTTGACACATAAGGAAGTTTTAAAAATGTAGTTGTTCTTAATGAATGAAATTAATCACAATTATTTTAAAACAAGATGAATGGGTGTGCTTGCCGAAAAGGAAGTCGGCTCTCTGGGATCACCTGTTTTTCATTCATACCCCAGGGCCACTCAGGAACGTCCGTGGGGACGCAGGGACGGAGAACAATAAGCCAAACTCAGAAGCGGAAGGTACAGGAAGCAGGGCCTGATCTGCCCGGCCTGGGTGTCGGACGAAGCTGATTCTTAGACCCACCCGTCATGTAGGAGCTGTGCGCCAGCCGCGGGCGGGAGGGAAACGGCGTGGTGATCGTGTGGCACCCGAGGGCAGAGCAGCGGAGGACAGGCCGGGGGCACGCGCTGGGTCTGAGTCCGTCTGTGGCTACGGAATCCACGTCTCACGTGGGACACATTTGCAAGAGGAACTTCTGAGTTAGGAAGGTGCCCGGGGCCTCCCTACTGGCTCCTGCCCGTCACTGGCCCTGTTCTCAGCCCGGCAAACGTCTGGTCACCGAGGAACTTTCTGCACAACATCACATATAAGCGATACAATTCTAGTGACGCGTGCGTTGGCATCTAGCTGCCGTTCATCTCCGTGCTGTCCATCTTTAAGAATCGAATGTCAGGGGTGACTGAAGTCACCTCTGACCGGTGATTTCGGCTCAAGTCCTGATCCCAGGGTCCTGAGATTGAGCCCCACCTTGGGCTCTGTGCTCAGTGCCGAGTCTGATTGCGATTCTCTCTCTCTGTCCCTCTGACCCTCCTCCTGCTTATGCTCTCTCTAAAGAAAGAAATAAAATCTTTTTTTTTTTTGAAGAACTTAATGTTATAATTTTCTTATCCTCCTTTTTCTCTCCCCTCTCAATTCTGAAAGTCGTTTGCTATCAGCTGATGGAAGCTGGCAGCTTACTTGGGAGAATTACTGGCAGAATGCCAGCAGAAACCCAGAGAGTGAGCAGCGGACCTTACGTCGTCTGAAACCAGTGAAAAGGTGCAGAGGTCCCACTAATCACAGCACTGTTAAAAAAATGGTCAAACCTGGAGCTACCTGATATGGAGATGTAGAAACACCCATTCACAATAAAATGGAAATAACTATCACTTTACATGACCTTTTTGGAATTTTTGCTTGTTAAATGCATAAATATCCAACATTTTACCCACAGCTGTTCCAAATTAAAGGAAGGAGGAAGTAGATGCACAGAACTCGGCCTGCTTTCTCGTCCTTTGGGCCAAAGACACATGTTGCAGAAACCCTGTCTTTGGTCTTCTGAAAAGATCGGACACTTGGCATCGGACTGCCTTGCTGGGACGATTGCTGTGGTCCGATGAAGACGAAGCAGAAGTCCAGGATTTAACTGTTTTGACTGGCATCCCTTCTCTCAACCGAAACTCTATTTCCAGTCTGACCACCCAACCCCAAGAAACCGTCATGCTACTTTGTAACTACTCAGGTTGGAATTCAGACTAATCAGGATGATACTTGTATCTTTCCTTACCTGTTACTGTGTGCTCCGTTTTGCAGGACAGGCATAATCCCTGGCTTACAGTGTAACAAATAATTGATACATTTACAGTTTGGTGAATGAGAGAGTTATTTTTAGGTCTTTTCTTGGGGACAGTTGCAGATCTGTACTGCAGCACTTTCTGTCCCTGGAAGCCAAGGAACAATGGTATCAAATGTCTGGCGCAGCAGAGACCAGGCTCTTTGCACAATGTCTGCTTTTCACGGCCGGCCATCCGGCACCCAGAGAGTGTCTCCGCCGTGCCAGCCTCGTACCAGCGCGTGACAGCGACTGCTAGTTTTTAAGGATAAAAATAACTTGAAAACGCTTCAGGTTAAGAAATAGTCAGTGAAATGCTTTGAAAAACTCAGGCAATAAAACATGATTATTCAGAGCGAGGAAAGGTGATGTGATGCTAGATAAATGGGGAGAAAAAAGACATTCTAAGATATTTATGAAAACAACCTCAGGTGAACTCTCGTCAACTCACCTGCTGCTTAAACTATCCTTAGACATGTGCTGTTTGAGTAAAGTGCATACTAATATACTTTTAGGGGGGGTTATTTTCTTTTTAGGAAATCACTTCAAGACCATTCATCATGATCCTATAGTCAGATGACCATTTAATTTCATACGGTATATAACAGAAGAAACCAAAAATATCCCCTATCTACTCATCCAGTCGAAGTAGATACTTTTAAAGATTTATCTATGAAAACAGAGTGGGTACTTACGATAACCTATTTTATGTTTTGTTGCATGAACCTTGAACAAACTGATACTTTCATAAGGGAATTATCGTAAGTAGAAAGTCAGCATTTCCACATCATGAAAATAAGCTCATGTCTATATTCATACGTGGGCATGCGCTACGAAGTTCGCCAACAGAAATTAGTTCCCTTGACTCTAACAGAAACGTGTAAAATCTTCATCAGAGAGACAATGTGGTGACATTCCCACCAGTCTTAGGTAATCTCAGAGGTTAACCCGGTTACTGGACCCTGAGCACCTAGGACACAGTAAGTGATGTGACTCCGAAGATGTCTGTCACTGCTCGCTCTGATCACCTAAGGCCAGCGTGACTCACAGCAGGGCTGGGGCAGGCTGCCAAGTCCTCCCGGTCTGTGCGTCCACACGAGTCCAAATGCAGCAAGTGCCCTGTCGTCCTTAGAAAGTCGTTTATCGAGACAAAGCTTTTCACCTCCCTGAATGCTCTGTGCCTTGTAGCGGACCGAGCAGTTCCACGGTGTCGTGATGGGAGCAAGTTACTTTCTCCCTCTGTGCTCCACGTGGGCCCAGCGCCGAGGAGGATGGAGGCCAAACACACCGAAGCCGATCTATTCACACCTGCCTCAAACACTGTCTTAACGGATGCCAGCCACACGCCCAAGCGTTCACACCACAGTGATCCCAATCCTTCCCAGTCTCTCCGCTTGACTGTTGCTGACCCGCACTCCCTCTAGGGCTCTGCCCCGACGCCCCGCGCCCCCCATTGTGTCATACATGGCCCTGGCCTGAGCCTCTGTCTCTGATCACCTCCGCCCTTGCCCTCCTGCCTGTGCAGACCAGCCCTGGCAGGACGTGGATCCCCACTCTGGATGCTGGTGGCCTGGGCTGATGTGCCTGCAACAGCTGGGCTTGGTGTGCCCACCAAGGTTCTGTGCGCTAACCTTGATCACCTGCTCACGATGCCTCGGGGCAAGAAGCCTGATCTGCGGCAGGACTCGGGGCCACCCAGGCCGACCAGGGTGGCCGGTAACTGCAGCACAGAGGGCAGGGAAGGCCTCCAGGGTGGCACTGTGTGGCCCGAGGACAATGCGGGGAAATGTCTAGAAAGGCAAATTTGCAGAGCTGAGGACCACTCCTGCCATCACAGCTCTCTAGACTCCCCTCTGCAGATCTGCAGTCCCCGTTCAGCAGCACCCCTACAGCTCAGCTTGGATGTGTCACCACCACACCGGTTCCCCCATGGCCCAATCTCTCAGACCCTGCCATGCTCGGGACCCTCGGCACTTACGCACTTGCCCACCGACAAACCAAGACCACAGTCCTAGCACCACCCACAGAATCCTCCTGCTACGGCAAGCGGTAGAGCAACTGTCCTGTCCAGCTCTGCCCTTGTCTCCCCGGCTCCCTGCTGGAAGCCCCAGAGCTCAGTTCAGAGGCCACCCCGGCCCCGGCCTTGCAGATCCTCTGGCCCTGGGGCAAGAACAGTCCCAGAGAGCACCTTGCCCTGCTGGTGCCCCCTCTGTGCTCCCCTCCCGGTGGAGGAGCTCCATGCTTACCTCTAAGGCACCTAGACACTCTCTGCTCTGGGAACACAGAAAATCGCATCTGAAATGTTGGAAATCAAATTAAGCTCAACTTGTAATGGGGAGAAAGCATTTGTTAAACAATAGCCGTATACTATCTTCTGTTCAAATAAATTTACTTCTAGGAAATGGACATGTCTCTCTAAAGACAATTCATAGGATGGTGGTAGGTTTCTGTGTTGTTGTGCTGTGTGCACGGGCATGTGTACTGGCGTGTGCATGACGAAGACTGTCCTTTATATGAGATACGTCCAGATACATGGAAAAACGGGTGTCTCTGGTCTTCGTACACATCCTGACTGAACTTGCTCCTTTGCGGAGTGAGCTCCAATGCCAGGAATCAGTCCACATCTTTCTTCCCATCGGAGAAGAAACATCACATCCTGAGAACACTGATGACAAGGGGACCCAAGGCAGTCTCAGAACAGCGAACGGACAAACCACAGCCCAGCCTCTATAATCTCCATGAAAATGTGACAGCCTGCCGGTGAGACCACCAATGGCTGACCGGCTCAGTGCCGGACTCAGCGGGTCGGCGGTGTGCGAGGCAGCCACCCGCGGGGAAGTGTGCATGACTGACACCCTCACGGGAACACCCACTGCTCCACCAGCCTGGGACACACGTTCTGAAAACCACTCGGATTCGCATGGGGGGTCAGGAGGGCCAGGGTCACTAAGGTCCGTGAGCAAGGACAGACTCCTGCAGTGCTCAGGATTTCTGCCTTCTGTAGCTGAGGCATTTTCAGTCTTAAAATCACTACCATTGGGGCGCCTGGGTGGTTCAGTGGGTTAAACCTCTGCCTTCGGCTCAGGTCATGGTCCCAGGGTCCTGGGATCGAGCCCCGCATCGGGCTCTCTGCTCAGCAGGGAGCCAGCTTCCTCCTCTCTCTCTGCCTGCCTCTCTGCCTGCTTGTGATCTGTCTGTCAAATACAGTAAAATCTTTAAAAAAAAAATCACTACCATCAATTTATCTCACTCTTTTTTTCTACTGGAAAAAGTGCCAATTGACAGTGAGATTGCTTAACTGGTCAGCGAGCCGGCCACACACAGGATGAAGGAGCAGGGAGGGGCCCTGAGCCCTAACAGGTGAGACGCAGGCCCGTCTCCAGGCACGTCGGGTTAAATGGGTGCTTGAAAATTCAGCCGTCGGGGGAGGCACAGCTCGGTGGCAACCCTGAGAGTGGACTTGATGTGCCTGTCATGAAGACACCGGAGGGGAGCGTTCATCAACGTGAACTACCAGCTGCGTGTGCGAGATGCGTAATAACCCACACGTCCACACGGCGGGGCCGAACAGCGAGTTGACTACGGATATTTGCTTCTGTCCATGTAGAGCTGTTGAGTGTTTCGCTGTGTTCCTAGTGGTGACGTGAAGACCCGCAGCCGCTCTCCGTCCCAGGAGCGTCCCAGCTGTTGCTGCTGAGGCTGTCATCGGATTCTGGCACATTCACAGACATGGGGGCTTACTGCCGTAGGAGCAGAACACCAGTCTCGCTGGAGGGCCGTAGAGGACTGGCTGGCTGCCTCCCGGGACAGAGCAGCACAGTCACTCGAGGTGAGGGCAAACCGCACCTCGGGGCTCTCCCAACACCAGCCCTCCCCGCCGAACTGCGAGTCTGGGGTGAACAGCCCCTCTCAACTTGCCTGGAGGGCACCTGGGGGCATGGGGCAGGGCACGGTCCCCAGAGACTCTGAATGACCATCTTGTTCCTTGAGTGAAGGGAGGTGCGGCTCTGGCAGATGTGGGGGAACGGTTTTCAGTGTTGGAGGCATCGGCTCAGAGAAGCTGAGCTTGAAGGGCGTCGCCCGGTGATGGCCACAGTTCCCGAAGGCGGGAAAAGAAATGTCCGATGCCACCAAATATCCAGGGTCCCTCCGTTCCTCAGCTGCCTGCAAGTCGGACATCTTTGGGGATTAAGGGAGTCAGTCACTAAAATGCGCGTTTCCCCGGGGTGGTGGAATGGGGTTTGATAAACACCCCCATGCAAACGGCAGAATAAAAATGAATGTGTACACAGACAGCCCTGCCCTCTGGAGCTCAGCATACAAACAAAATAAAGCCGCTGCTAGGGGGTGTCCGCTCGGGAGAACAGGGCACCTGCTCCCGCCGAGACAGCACAGCGGCCGGCAGCAGGGTTCTCACGACAGCCGGCGCGCGAGCAGCCCACACCCTACCAGCCCGTGAGGGGACCAACAAACCAGGGGCTGTCCGGAAGACGGAGTGCAGCGCCAACACTCGCCCCCACTTGGACAGACCTTAAACGCACTGTGTTAAGTGAGAGGAGCCAGTGACAAAGGCCACAAGTGTCACAAGCGTCACGTCAGCAGAGCCGCAGATTAGTGGTTCCAGGGGCTGGATGCGGGTGGGGGGCGGGGAGAGCTGCCAATGGCAGACATTTCCTCTGGGGTGACAGCAGTGCTCTCAGTGAGGTTGGAGTGGTCATGGCCAACTCTGTGAACAGACTGAAACCATTAATTTGCCTAATTAAAACAGGTGCGCTTTATGGTATATGAATGTATCTCCATCACTCTGTTGAAAACGAAAGCAATTAGGGAAGTCTCCATTTTACTGTGGTGTTGCCTCAATGTAACTTTTCAACAAGACAGAAGAGAAATCAGACAATGAAGGGGCTATGCTCAGGTTTTTAAGGCAACTGAAAGAAATTAAAACTTGTTGAGTGTTTAATTCTGAATGCCAGCAAATTAGCTCATGATTCCATATCTACCAGAATACCTCCGTGTCGTGCAATGAAATAATTACATCTATTACTTGTCAGAAGATGATTCTGAGCAAAAATTATAATCACAGGACTGCTGAAAACAACTAAAAAGCTAGAATTCTAATAATTTTCTAAACCGTGACCACCAAACAGCTGGTAAGAAGGACGCTGTCGGTTTGAGATTAAAGATCTGGCTTCTCTGATTTGAACTCCTTTGTCTCTCTTTGGAAACACACTCCTTCCACCCAAAATCCCCTTGCAGGGCCTCATGCCGGTGAGAAGGGGCTCTCAAGTCTCCCTGTTGGGGGGTCCTCCACCTGGAAGTGCTGTGTGACCTGCCTCCGGGGTGTTCCGGGGATGACACGGTGGTGGGGGCAAGGCAGGGGCATATCAGAGCAATGGTGTTTAGGACCTCTGGTGAAGGGGGGTCGGGGGGGGACAAATGGGGCCTGATGGCTTCAGGAGGTGGGGAGGAGGGAGAAGCCAGTGTCATTATGACGAGACCACTGTGTCACTGACTTCGTCCCCTCTGGGTTGCTGTCCCACAGGTATGACAGTCTGCAGATGACAGATGTCCACAGCGAGGCCCAAGGAAGTCAGAGCAGAAGACACACATCTACTAAGCCAGAGGATCCAAAGCCAGTTGAAAAGAGATGTCCAGGAGGCAGGGTGTCCACTGTTTGGTCCACTGCTGTCCCCCTGCACTCCCACGAGATACAGAATGGAGAACGTCCCAGTCTGGCTCCCTGTCACACCTGAAGGAAGAAAACACTGGTCTGTTTTCTGTCTTTGAGGTTCTTGCAAGGGCGGGGTCCAAGTATGGGAAGGAGGCCAGTGGGGCCCGGAAGTTATGCCAGACGGTCTGACAGGAGTATTTTGCCCATTCGAGGGTGTCGGAGCTCAGATTTGTGCACCTTCAGGAAAGCGTCGCTTCTGCTGTCCTCCTGGTTCTGCACCCCATTATTTCTGGTCAGATGTCACCCATGCAGATGTCACCGGGGAACCCCAGACCACCTTTGACTCCCCGGGGGATGCCCATTCCTGTAGCCAGGGAAACAAGGACTGTTTCAGGTTTTCCTGAGTGTGGACACTGTCATTGCTGATGCCCAAACAGGGTGGCAGCAGCAACGACAGAATGGACACGTTTTCATTGAGCAATTCTATCCCCCGTTTTTGTCCTCTCTTGACTCGGAGAAGCTACATGTCCCCAGAGCACTACAGCTCCACGGAAGCAAGATTTCCAAACTTGCCAACTGCTGACTCATCGCGCCATAGCTGGCAAGGACCCTTCTCTCCTGGCTCGAGGATCTTGCCGAGGAGAGAAGCAGTTACAAAAATAAAGACTCGAAAACTCACATAATTTTTGAAAATAAACTAGGGCTCTGAAACACAAAAATAGCATTCTACTTATATTTTAAATGTCAAATTACATACTTCCCCCGCCTTTATCAGCTTCGCTGGAGCTGACAGCCAGCTACCGGGTCCTTCTCTGCACACTCCGTGACTGGATCCCAGCTGCACGGGCTGCCCAGGGGAAGGTTCTGTGTCAGTGGCTTAGAAATGGCCCCGTTTGAAGAGTCTATGCCGGGTGTGTACAGCGTAACCCAGGGAGAGCTGCTTGAGTGAGTCGAAGTGCTGCTGATTGTCCCAGGCATCGAAACCTTAAGGACCATCTCCCGGAAGCCAGGGAGCGCGCATGTAAGACGTGACTGTGCTCCTGGCATCCAAGCCCCTTGGCCTCTGCCCCCCTCATCTATCTGCAGGGCAGTCTAGGGTTCCCCAATTCTCTCTTTGTTCTTGTGCTTCCCGTCCTCACCCCTACGCAATCACAGATACTCATTTCTCTCATTTAGTTTTGATGAAAATGAGAAGGGATGACTCGGGGGACTACAGCTCCCTGCGCAATGAGGCAGATTCCTATGTAGGGGAGAAGCTGGGACCAGAACCTGCTGTGCGGGGGGGATTGCCAGGGCGGGGGGAAAAGCCCAAGTCCTTCAGGTTAAATGTCCTGTTCTTTCCCAGCAGAAGCAGCCAGGACAACGCCACCGCACTCCGTGGACCCCAGAGCGCTGCCATCCCCACGGCACCGAAATACGAAAGTGCTACAGTCCTCCGTCCGGGCAACAGCTGCCTGTGGCAGAGCTGCCAGGAAGCCCTCCAGCCGCTCGCCTGCTCACCTGCAGCAGAGCTCGCGTGTGATGCACCCACACGGCCGCCCGCCGTGGCCGCACACACAGACAGACCTCCACCCACGGCCTCTGAACCAGCGCGGGGTGACGCGGGAGATGCCCGCCCCCACCCCCATGCGTGCGTGTGAGCCCGTGTGAACGTGTCCGTGCATGTGAGACGTGCGGTGTCCATCAGGTTCCACGCCACTGTGGCTGGGGCCGCATTCCAGAAGGACGGACAAATCTCGTCCTAAGATTCCCCCCCAGACCACACAGCATTCTCGGGGTCCCTGCCGTGTTCAGCTCACAGAGGTGCCCATCACCCTTGTCTCTCCACCTGTGGTGGGCCTCACTCTGACACAGTGCCACGTTCCAGATACGGGACCGCGAGCTGTGACACCTGCTGATGTCTTTGGCTCTTAACAAAGCTCCCAGGAAAAAGAAACTGAACGCTAAGACATGATTTTTTGAAGTAACTTTAAAAATGTTTCAGCTAGAGGCAGAGTTAAGAGCCCCCCTCGGTGTTAGATAGGGAGAAAGGTAGGAGTGCCTTTATGTACACTTTATATAATTTGGAAAGTCTTGAAATAAAAATGGCTCAAATGCACCGAGTCCACCTAACGAAACATCCCAGTTGGGATGTGCCTGAATGAGCTCAACTTCACTACCTGCTGCAGAACACGCTCGAGTCTGCAGCCTTCCGACCTCCCGGGGGCACGCGTCTCTAACTGCCTCCGACCTCCTGGGGGCACGCGTCTCTAACTGCCTCCGACCTCCCGTGAACACGCGTCTCTAACTGCCTCTGCCCTCCAGAATGCTCGAGTCTCTCACGGCCTCCGACCTCCGGAACAACAACCTCAAACCTCTGGGACCTTGCCACATTCATCACCTCGATTAGCAGCCCACCTGCCACCACCATCACTGGTACGGGAAGTCACCTGCCAGACAGCCGTGGGACTGCTTCTCCGGACCCGGGCACGGACGGGAGGTTTGGGAGACCCAGCAGGGACACTCCACTCAGAGCAAGAAGCCTGGCCTGAAGCAAGGACCCGCCTTTCATTCGACTCGCTAGTGTCTGCGAGCCACAGAGCTGCGGGGCGGACCGTGAGGACAGGACCACAAACAGCCCTCCTGGCACGACACGTCGCAGTTCCAAGGAGAAAACCGGGCGGAACGCAACTGCAACACAGAGTTTGGTCGGGCCGCGGTGTGCACAGGAGCAGGGTCAGGCTGCGTGATGGGAGGGGACAGCTGGGAGTCTGGTTGTATTTGGCCCGCGACGCTGCTAAACCCAGAGCGTACCGTGCTGTTTTATTTTCCTTCCTAAACACGTCCTTTCTTCAGTTTAAAAAATATCGACAGTATCGCCTGTGGCGGAGGCGAGGAAGTGGTTAGGCCTGCCCTGTACAAATTCATGGAGGAGACCCGCAGCCCTTCCCTCAGTGGGAGAGGCGGATGGAGGGTGACGGCCACCCCCGAGCCACAGCAGCTGGGACAGGTGTGCGTGAGCGCCGCTCTGCCTGCCGGCGGGTCCCGTGCGCAGGCCCCAGGCGTCTGGACCTGGTCCAGGGGGCGGAGGCTTCAGCAGGGGACGGTCCACCACCGCCTGCGGCCCCGAGTTCACGCTGCGAGTCCCGGCGGCGCGTCCCGGGGTGGGCAACGGCAGCTTGACTCGGGGAGCAACGTGGCGCTGTCAAACGGGAGCCCGGGGCCGGCCGGCTCCGCAGAGCAGCGGGTCCTGTGAAGGGGTCCAGGCAAGGAGGGTCATGCCTCCCTGGGCCTCCAGCTGGGGCCACTGCTGGCCACTGGCCGAAGCCCATCACAGTTGCCATTTGTGCGTTTGTAAGGTCTGTGTTCCCTCTTTGTTCTGGAAGTCTTTCAGTGTCCTATTGTGGCCCGGATGGCCTCAAGTGACTCGGAGCCACCGTTTCAGGGTGAAGGCCGGGCCCAGCAGGCTCAGCGCGGGCAGCACCGTCAGGCCTCGTGACTCCGGGCGCCCGGCGGGCTCGTCGTTCCCCCCTAGAGCGAGCCTCCTTGGGACCAGAGTCCCCTCATGGGACAGGCTCTGCCAACGCAGGTTCCCGCAGGCGCCCACAGGCCTCGCTCCGGCGCAGCCGCCGGCCTCCTCACTGGCCTCACCTGCGCACCACGCGGAGAGGTGCTGGGAACGCGCGCCCGCGCCCGCCTTGGAGAAACCTCCCTCAGCCCTCCCGGATCGTGAGCGCGGGGACTCTCCACTGCCTGGACTGGGGAGGAAAGAAGCCGCCGGCGGGAACCTGCCAGGACGGGGCTGGGGTGGCCTCAGGGAGGGTGAGCCCCTCCCGGTGCAGACACCTGTGTCCGCAGGGCCTTCTGTCCCTCCTCGCAGTCGGGGAGGGGGGTGTCCTGCGGGGGGGGCGGTTCTGGAAGGTGGGGGCAGCCACTCCCCATGGGGGCTGTGTGGCCCAGGGTTCACCGTTACAAGGAACTTCTATGGAAAAAGCACAGACCGGAACCAAGGACAACCGTCTTTCCGAAAACGCGGGAGTGACGGCGGAATTAGCAATTCCTAATGTCAAAGCACAAAAGAGACGCACAGACTTTCGGAGATACTTTCTCCGGGGAAGAAGCTCACCTGCACCGGCCTGCGCCCGCGCACCCACGCACACGCACGCACACGCACGCACGCACACCCACCCACGCACGCACACGCACGCACACCCACCCACGCACGCACACGCACACACGCACACCCACCCACGCAC